>JZKD02S1590582.1:276844-341356 GCA_000966675.3 Picea glauca | reverse complement strand
TTGAATATGGATATTATATTTGTATATCTTTGATTTTGAGATGTAGATCCATTGTGTACTACTCGTGGATACACTTTATATAGTTATATGACATGGATCTATTGTGTATTTTATTAGAAACCATGATTTATTTCATCCCGAGAATGGGTATGCCCGGCTCAGAGAGACAATTATTATTTTGCAGATGCCACCTCCCGAACTCTGGTCCCAGGCTCACTCGATTTCATACATTGGTGAAGATATTTTAATGTATTTTGGCCATAATATTATCTTTTGACCTCAGATGTTGTTCACGTTGGGTATTTGGTTTTCATGTGTGCAGGTACTTGGTCATCACAGCTCATCACCACCCCTTCAGGTATATGATCAACACTGGCATATAATCATTCCCTTTGAATATCAATTGCATCTCCCAGTCATATCCTCCAACATTTTTCTTTAGGGTCCCTACATCCGGCTCTACAGTACTATCACCTCCGCTGCATTTTAGTACTATCACTTGGTTTCACTCTACCTGCACATAAGTTGTCCCATTCATAGCCCCCTTTGGAAATTTGACACTCATGTTGATTTCACCCCCTAGGGATGGGAGTCCCGATAGTCTAACACATTTTTGAGAATTAGCCACATACTTATTCTCATCATTTTGCTATATTTCCCAATAGACTCATAGGTTACCTCCTCACGGTTCTATTTTGACTGTGCCTTCGCCGTATCATTAGCCCTCCATTTTCATCTACCATCAGTTTTCCCATATGAAAATTTCCTTCCATTCATTTACCTCATACATAAACTGATCAATGGGGCACCCACCCTCCACCATATCTTCACACAACTTGTTCCCTCACCATCCATGACATTTTCCACTGGGGCACCCGTTTCTGTATCTGTACACTCATTCCAAATTATTGTTTATTCATTTGGTAATTGTAAACAATTCTTTGTTTCCAACATTTACTTGTCTTTTTGTCATCACCATCGACGACCTTCTTTTTTCCAGCAAAGCAACCCATGTCGCTCTTGGTTGGGGAATTCATCGTCCTCTCCTCATATTAACATATTCCATAAAACCCCGAGTATCCCACAGTCCATGTACCCCAGATCTCTGAGTTTGTCCATTTTTTCATGCCTCTGGCATAGTTTAACCCCGTGTTTAGTCGTCCCCTTGATGATAGATATAGTTTCACAGTTGCTTCCAATCACCCTTCAAACATACCCCCAACCAAGGTCAGTCTTGAGTCTCACCGCATCTTGACTTCGTTCATGTTCCTTATCAGTTCATGATCTTACCAAGTGGATTTCATGAATCCCTTTGCTTCTTTGATTCGTGTCTCCCTCTTTGTTGAACTCAACACAGTTTCCATAAGGGAGACAATATCTTGACTCTCGCTACCTTTACAATGACGAGTCTTAGACAACACAGAGAGAACCATGATTTATCTCTGATGTTGTTGACCCCCATAAAATTAAACTTCAACCACATCTCATGTTACAATGTGTCTTACTATGCGACTATTGGAATGGTTTTATATTCGTCAAAGACCTATGAATATTGTTAGGCCACCAATACCTACGAATCATCGAAACTTCTTACAGATGTTCTTGCCTCTTTTCAGAGTATTTTCACCATCAAAATCGTCATCTTCCCTTATCGAACCGCCCCGGAGGGCATTGTAGTTATTTACACCAACATACAACCTCGGTTACTGCCTTACATGTTTTTGAGTTACATGACATCAGCACGGGGCATGCCCGCCTCGTTTGTATACAAATTTTATTTCTCCACCTAGAGAAAGGTTTGGGTCCCACAATTTCCCCTCTACCCTCAAACGGATTGCTCTTGTAGTTCCTCTCAACACTCTTCATTACAATGGTACTCTCAGTAGAAGAAACATTGATGTATTTCAGTTATACGTATGCTCCTAACCTCACACATTAGGGGGCATCTATTATCATTGAAATTTTGTCTGCAACATTGCATGCAAATGGTTATAGGAATACATCATCTCCAAACACCCATTAGTTCACCTGCAACACCTGTTAGCACTCTGTAAATATGTTCGATAAATAGATGATGAAGGTAACTTTTTCAACCAACTTTGAGACCCGAAACTAGCCTTTCGGTTCTGGAGAGGGCTTTCTCGAAAATGGCGCGGTCTCCATGCAAGATATAAATTTCAAAACAATGGCTAGATTTAACACCTATGATATGATGGGTTCTGGTATTATTTGTGTAGGAAAGTAAGACTTGGGCTATGGGGTCGGTTTGAGGAAGATGACAGGACAAATGTCTCAGTGACTGAACTCGAGAGGATAAGGCTAGGCGAGAAACATAATTCAGTGTAAAACCATAGTGTGTGGTGGGAGAAATTACAGGAAGTAACTCAGGATTCACTGTGGACGAATTCAGAGTTAGCTTTAGAGGAAAACGTTTTTTCTAAGTGGCATGAACAAGGGGCATTGTACAACAAATCTGCAGGTTCGATAATTCTTTCGAAATAGACATAAAGAGATATGTAATAAATATAAGAGGTAAGAAAATACAGAAATAAAGAAGAACAATACATCTAATTGTTACAATTAGAATCTTATCGTCAAGCTACAAGACCTTTGCATTAAATTCCAGTAAAAAATAGATTACATACAATAGTTGTTGTCTACCACATTTTCCAACCAACCCTGTTTACATCAAAATGATCCCCATATGTACAAAAATAGTGTCACCCCTGACTTCTAGGTTCGAACTATTCCCTCCTAGAATCATGGATCCGTTTTTTTTTTAAAGAGAACAATAACTTCAATGGATTCACTAAAAATAGAAAACCCGACTTACAAATAATAATTTTAAACGAAATATTAATTACAGTCATTGATCACAATAAAAATTTGACCATATGGTTGTGATGAGTCATCATGCTCATTTTTTGACACTCTATCATCCCTGCACAGAAAGTCTGCTACGCAATAGTAACCTACAGCAAAAACGTGGTAGAATGCGCAACAAACTGGTAAAATAGGCGTTAAATATGACATTGTATCTCACTGATAAAAACCTATTTTTAGAAATGGAGAGAGGTTTTTGTATTTAATATCATTATAAAGAAAAAAATCTCTCAGTTTCTTGAAATTCATCTCCAGTTGTCCGATTAAGTGTCACAAAAACATGTCTCGGACAAGAAATCACCAAAACTGAAAAATATGGCTCAAATATTCCTTCAAATATCACAATCTGTGACACATTTTACAAATCGAAGAGAGGTTTTTATTATTTAGTTTTTCATAGAAAAAAAACTCTTGGGGATTTTCAAAGTTCCTCTCGAGTTGGTCAGAAATTGATCTTGCAGTTGACCACTAAACCAGTAATTCGCTTAGTGCGACCTATAGCCTGTGCAGAGGAAAATCCACTGCGCGACAGCATCCTATTTGTGACAGACCAATGCGCAAGGAAATCCACTCCACGAAAAATCCTATGTGTGACAACCTTCTTTGTCTGACAACATCCTCTGCACGACAAGATCCTCTACGCAGTGCGCAGTGAATTTTGCAGTGCACAATTGCAAATTGAAATGGTAATAAATAAGTGATAAGCTTCCTTTTAAAAATTGCACTTGGAGATGTTAGATTATGATAGTAATAAAAACAACATGGGTTCTAACAGGAATGAATTTTCAAATTGTTGACAAACCTCTAACCTTAGCCATGAAAATCATGGTGCTAACAACACCAAGAGTGCATTTCCAAGAAGCAAAATTGAACAACTAGTCAAAAAATTGACATATGCTAAAACACTAAAGGAAGCACGTGCAAAGTGTGTGGGCCAAAGAATCTTATAGATCACACAATGCACCAAATGTGTGACTGTTTACGAGAAAATCCATGCACTCCTATGAATGGCCCATTTATGGTTCTTGACGGCCCCCCACCCAATTTTCCTACACATGTCTCATTGTTTTGAGCATTAGTATGTTCCTTGCACTTGGAACTAGTATTCATTCTTGCGAAACTCGTTCCTCCTTTGTAACATAGAATTATTTTATTATTTTTTAAGATCTTAAAAAATTGAAAAAAGACAAAAAAAATTCAAATATCCCCAAAAGAGGGGATGGGAAATATGTATTCTCTTTTAGCGACACAAAGAGTCGCCCTTGGAGAAATCACATCCTTCTATTTGTTCGTTAAGAATTGGGATCTAGTATGACCTTCAGAAGTTGTTCTCACTACATGGAGTTGTGTCCTCCTCCGTTTGGTTACTCTTCCAAAAACATGGAGAGTTTGTGTTGCCTCCTCCATCATGAACTTATGTCAATGTCATGCTGCCTGAGTCTGATCATATTTCATGATTTTGTCCAAGGGAAGTTTCACCCAACCAAAGTTTTCCTTTCTACAGTTTGTCTCTTGACCTCATGAGTCGGCCATTCCAAGAGTCCAGTCAACTCGTGATTGAAAATAAATAAATTTCTATGCCTAATCATCGAGATCCTCATGTATTTTCATGACGAGTTATCGAAGACATCAGGGTACTAAGTTCACTCCCATTATAGTCCTACCTAAGTTTTGAATATCTTGAAGTTGTTGCTTGAGCTATGAAGACCTCATCTCCAGTCATCGGGCGTCACTAGATTCTTGAATATGGATATTATATTTGTATATCTTTGATTTTGAGATGTAGATCCATTGTGTACTACTCGTGGATACACTTTATATAGTTATATGACATGGATCTATTGTGTATTTTATTAGAAACCATGATTTATTTCATCCCGAGAATGGGTATGCCCGGCTCAGAGAGACAATTATTATTTTGCAGATGCCACCTCCCGAACTCTGGTCCCAGGCTCACTCGATTTCATACATTGGTGAAGATATTTTAATGTATTTTGGCCATAATATTATCTTTTGACCTCAGATGTTGTTCACGTTGGGTATTTGGTTTTCATGTGTGCAGGTACTTGGTCATCACAGCTCATCACCACCCCTTCAGGTATATGATCAACACTGGCATATAATCATTCCCTTTGAATATCAATTGCATCTCCCAGTCATATCCTCCAACATTTTTCTTTAGGGTCCCTACATCCGGCTCTACAGTACTATCACCTCCGCTGCATTTTAGTACTATCACTTGGTTGCACTCTACCCCCACATAAGTTGTCCCATTCATAGTCCCCTTTGGAAATTTGACACTCATGTTGATTTCACCCCCTAGGGATGGGAGTCCCGATAGTCTAACACATTTTTGAGAATTAGCCACATACTTATTCTCATCATTTTGCTAGATTTCCCAATAGACTCATAGGTTACCTCCTCACGGTTCTATTTTGACTGTGCCTTCGCAGTATCATTAGCCCTCCATTTTCATCTACCATCAGTTTTCCCATATGCAAATTTCCTTCCATTCATTTACCTCATACATAAACCGATCAATGGGGCACCCACCCTCCACCATATCTTCACGCAACTTGTTCCCTCACCATCCATGACATTTTCCACTAGGGCACCCGTTTCTGTATCTGTACACTCATTCCAAATTATTGTTTATTCATTTGGTAATTGTAAACAATTCTTTGTTTCCAACATTTACTTGTATTTTTGTCATCACCATCGACGACCTTCTTTTTTCCAGCAAAGCAACCCATGTTGCTCTTGGTTGGGGAATTCATCGTCCTCTCCTCATATTAACATATTCCATAAAACCCCGAGTATCCCACAGTCCATGTACCCCGGATCTCTGAGTTTGTCCATTTTTTCATGCCTCTGGCATAGTTTAACCCCATGTTTGGTCGTCCCTTGATGATAGATACAGTTTCACAGTTGTTGCCAATCACCCTTCAAACATACCCCCAACCAAGGGCAGTCTTGAGTCTCATCGCATCTTGACTTCGTTCATGTTCCTTATCAGTTCATGATCTTACCTAGTGGATTTCATGAAGCCCTTTGCTTCTTTGATTCGTGTCTCCCTCTTTGTTGAACTCAACACAGTTTCCATAAGGGAGACAATATCTTGACTCTCGCTACCTTTACAATGACGAGTCTCAGACAACACAGAGAGAGCCATGATTTCTCTCTGATGTTGTTGACCCCCATAAAATTAAACTTCAACCACATCTCATGTTACAATGTGTCTTACTATGCGACTATTGGAATGGTTTTATATTCGTCAAAGACCTCTGAATATTGTTAGGCCACCAATGCCTACAAATCATCGAAACTTCTTACAGATGTTCTTGCCTCTTTTCAGAGTATTTTCACCATCAAAATCATCATCTTCCCTTATCGAACCACCCCGGAGGGCATTGTAGTTATCTACACCAACATACAACCTCGATTACTGCCTTATATTTCTTTGAGTTACATGACACCAGCACGGGGCATGCCCGCCTCGTTTGTATACAAATTTTATTTCTCCACTTAGAGAAAGGTTTGGGTCCCACAATTTCCCCTCTACCCTCAAACAGATTGCTCTTGCAGTTCCTCTCAACACTCTTCATTACAATGGTACTCTCAGTAGAAGAAACATTGATGTATTTCAGTTATACGTATGCTCCTAACCTCACACATCAGGGGGCATCTATTATCATTGAAATTTTGTCTTCAACATTCCATGCAAATGGTTATAGGAATACATCATCTCCAAACACCCATTAGTTCACCTGCAACATCTGTTAGCACTCTGTAAATCTGTTCAATAAATAGATGATGAAGGTAACTTTTTCAACCAACTTTGAGACCTGAAACTAGCCTTTCGGTTCTGGAGAGGGCTTTCTCGAAAATTGCGCGGTCTCCATGCAAGCTATAAATTTTAAAACAATGGCTAGATTTAACACCTATGATATGATGGGTTCTGGTATTATTTGTGTAGGAAATTAAGACTTGGGCTATGGGGTCGGTTTGAGGAAGATGACAGGACAAATGACTCAGTGACTGAACTCAAGAGGATAAGGCTAGGCGAGAAACATAATTCAGTGTAAAACCATAGTGTGTGGTGGGAGAAATTACAGGAAGTAACTCAGGATTCACTGTGGACGAATTCAGAGTTAGCTTTAGAGGAAAACGTTTTTTCTAAGTGGCACGAACAAGGGGCATTGTACAAAGAATATGCAGGTTTGATAATTTGTTTCGAAATAGACATAAAGAGATATGTAATAAATATAACAGGTAAGAAAATACAGAAAGAAAGAAGAACAATACATCTAATTGTTACAATTAGAATCTTATCGTCAAGCTACAGGACCTTTGCATTAAATTCCAGTAAAAAAATATATTACATACAATAGTTGTTGTCTACCACATTTTCCAACCAACCCTGTTTACATCAAAATGATCCCCATATGTAGAAAAATAATGTCACCCCTGACTTCTAGGTTCGAACTATTCCCTCCTAGAATCATGGATCCATTTTTTTTTTAAAGAGAACAATAACTTCAATGGATTCACTAAAAATATCAAACCCGACTTTGCAAATCATAATTGTAACCGAAATATTAATTACAGTCATTGATCACGATAAAAATTCGACCATATCGTTGTGATGAGTCATCATGCTCATTTTTGGACACTCTGTCATCCCTACACAGAAAGTCTGCTAAGCAATAGTAACCTACAACAAAAACGAGGTAGAATGCCCAACAAACTGGTAAAATAAGCGTTAAATATGACATTGTATCTCACTGATAAAAACCTATTTTTAGAAACGGAGAGAGGTTTTTTTATTTAATATAATTATAAAGAAAAAACTCTCTAGGTTTCTTGAAATTCATCTCTAGTTGTCCGATTAAGTGTCACAAAAACATGTCTCGGACAGGAAATCACCAAAACTGAAAAATAGGGCTCAAATATTCCTTCAAATATCACAATCTGTGACACATTTTACAAATCGAAGAGAGGTTTTTATTATTTAGTTTTTCATAGAAAAAAAACTCTTGGGGATTTTCAAAATTCCTCTCCAGTGGGTCAGAAATTGATCTTGCAGTTGACCACTAAACGAGTAATTCGTGCAGTGCGACCTGTAGCCTATGCGAAGGAAAATCCACTGCGCGACAGCATCCTATTTGTGACAGACCAATGCGCAAGGAAATCCACTCCACGACAAATCCTATGTGCGACAACCTTCTTTGTGTGACAACATCCTCTGCACGACAAGATCCTCTACGCAGTGCGCAGTGAATTTTGCAGCGCACAGTTGCAAATTGAAATGGTAATAAATAAGTGATAAGCTTCCTTTTGAAAATTGCACTTGGAGATGTTAGATTATGATAGTAATAAAAACAACATGGGTTCTAACAAGAATGAATTTTCAAATTGTTGACAAACCTCTAACCTTAGCCATGAAAATCATGGTGCTAACAACACCAAAAGTGCATTTCCAAGAAGCAAAATTGTACAACTAGTCAAAAAATTGGCGTATGCTAAAACACTAAAGGAACCACGTGCAAAGTGCATGGGCCAAAGAATCTTATAGAGCACACAATGCACCAAATGTGTGACTGTTTACGAGAAAATCCATGCACTCCTATGAATGGCCCATTTATGGTTCTTGACGGCCCCCCACCCAATTTTCCTGCACATGTCTCCTTGTTTTGAGCATTAGTATGATCCTTGCGCTTGGAACTAGTATTCATTCTTGCAAAATGAGTTCCTCCTTTGTAACATAGAATTATTTTATTATTTTTTAAGATCTTAAAAATTTGAAAAAAGGCAAAAAAAAATCAAATATCCCCAAAAGAGGGGATGGGAAATATGTATTCTCTTTTAGCAACACAAAGAGTCGCCCTTGGAGAAATCACATCCTTCTATTTGTTTGTTAAGAATTGGGATCTAGTATGACCTTCAGAAGTTGTTCTCACTACATGGAGTTGTGTCCTCCTCCGTTTGGTTACTCTTCCAAAAACATGGAGATTTTGTGTTGCCTCCTCCATCATGAACTTATGTCAATGTCATGCTGCCTGAGTCTGATCATATTTCATGAATTTGTCCAATGGAAGTTTCACCCAACCAAAGTTTTCCTTTCTACAGTTTGTCTCTTGACCTCATGAGTCAGCCATTCCAAGAGTCCAGTCAACTCCTGATTGAAAATAAGTAAATTTCTATGCCTGATCATCGAGATCCTCATGTATTTTCATGACGAGTTATCGAAGACATCAGGGTAGTAAGTTCACTCCCATTATAGTCCTACCTAATTTTTGAATATCTTGAAGTTGTTGCTCAAGCTATGAAGACCTCATCTCCAGTCATCGGGCATCACTAGATTCTTGAATATGGATATTATATTTGTATATCTTTGATTTTGAGATGTAGATCCATTGTGTACTACTCGTGGATACACTTTATATAGTTATATGACATGGATCTATTGTGTATTTTATTGGAAACCATGATTTATTTCATCCCGAGAATGGGTATGCCCGCCTCGGAGAGACAATTATTATTTTGCAGATGCCACCTCCCGAACTCTGGTCCCAGGCTCACTCGATTTCATACATTGGTGAAGATATTTTAATGTATTTTGGCCATAATTTTATCTTTTGACCTCAGATGTTGTTCACGTTGGGTATTTGGTTTTCATTTGTGCAGGTACTTGGTCATCACAGCTCATCACCACCCCTTCAGGTATATGATCAACACTGGCATATAATCATTCCCTTTGAATATCAATTGCATCTCCCAGTAATATCCTCCAACATTTTTCTTTAGGGTCCCTACATCCAGCTCTACAGTACTATCACCTCCGCTGCATTTTAGTACTATCACTTGGTTGCACTCTACCCCCACATAAGTTGTCCCATTCATAGTCCCCTTTGGAAATTTGACACTCATGTTGATTTCACCCCCTAGGGATGGGAGTCTCGATAGTCTAACACATTTTTGAGAATTAGCCACATACTTATTCTCATCATTTTGCTAGATTTCCCAATACACTCATAGGTTACCTCCTCATGGTTCTATTTTGACTGTGCCTTCGCAGTATCATTAGCCCTCCATTTTCATCTACCATTAGTTTTCCCATATGAAAATTTCCTTCCATTCATTTACCTCATACGTAAACCGATCAATGGGGCACCCACCCTCCACCATATCTTCACGCAACTTGTTCCCTCACCATCCATGAAATTTTCCACTGGGGCACCCGTTTCTGTATTTGTACACTCATTCCAAATTATTGTTTATTCATTTGGTAATTGAAAACAATTCTTTGTTTCCAACATTTACTTGTCTTTTTGTCATCACCATCGACGACCTTATTTTTTCCAACAAAGCAACCCATGTCACTCTTGGTTGGGGAATTCATCGTTCTCTCCTCATATTAACATATTCCATCAAACCCCGAGTATCCCACAGTCCATGTACCCCAGATCTCTGAGTTTGTCCATTTTTTCATGCCTCTGGCATATTTTAACCCCATGTTTGGTCGTCCCCTTGATGATAGATACAGTTTCACAGTTGCTGCCAATCACCCTTCAAACATACCCCCAACCAAGGGCGGTCTTGAGTCTCACCGCATCTTGACTTCGTTCATGTTCCTTATCAGTTCATGATCTTACCTAGTGGATTTCATGAAGCACTTTGCTTCTTTGATTCGTGTCTCCCTCTTTGTTGAACTCAACACAGTTTCCATAAGGGAGACAATATATTGACTCTCGCTACCTTTACAATGACGAGTCTCAGAAAACACAGAGAGAACCATGATTTCTCTCTGATGTTGTTGACCCCCATAAAATTAAACTTCAACCACATCTCATGTTACAATGTGTCTTACTATGCGACTATTGGAATGGTTTTATATTCATCAAAGACCTCTGAATATTGTTAGGCCACCAATGCCTACGAATCATCGAAACTTCTTAGAGATGTTCTTGCCTCTTTTCAGAGTATTTTCACCATCAAAATCATCATCTTCCCTTATCGAACCGCCCCGGAGGGCATTGTAGTTATCTACACCAACATACAACCTCTGTTACTGCCTTACATTTTTTTGAGTTACATGACACCAGCAGGGGGCATGCCCGCCTCGTTTGTATACAAATTTTATTTCTCCACCTAGAGAAAGGTTTGGGTCCCACAATTTCCCCTCTACCCTCAAACGGATTGCTCTTGCAGTTCCTCTCAACACTCTTCATTACAATGGTACTCTCAGTAGAAGAAACATTGATGTATTTCAGTTATACGTATGCTCCTAACCTCACACATCAGGGGGCATCTATTATCATTGAAATTTTGTCTCCAACATTGCATGCAAATGGTTATAGGAATACATCATCTCCAAACACCCATTAGTTCACCTGCAACACCTGTTAGCACTCTGTAAATCTGTTCGATAAATAGATGATGAAGGTAACTTTTTCAACCAACTTTGAGACCCGAAACTAGCCTTTCGGTTCTGGAGAGGGCTTTCTCGAAAATGGCGCGGTCTCCATGCAAGATATAAATTTCAAAACAATGGCTAGATTTAACACCTATGATATGATGGGTTATGGTATTATTTGTGTAGGAAAGTAAGACTTGGGCTATGGGGTCGGTTTGAGGAAGATGACAGGACAAATGACTCAGTGACTGAACTCGAGAGGATAAGGCTAGGCGAGAAACATAATTCAGTGTAAAACCATATTGTGTGGTGGGAGAAATTACAGGAAGTAACTTAGGATTCACTGTGGACAAATTCAGAGTTAGCTTTAGAGGAAAATGTTTTTTCTAAGTGGCACAAACAAGGGGCATTGTACAACGAATCTGCAGGTTCGATAATTCGTTTCGAAATAGACATAAAGAGATATGTAATAAATATAACAGGTAAGAAAATATAGAAAGAAAGAAGAACAATACATCTAATTGTTACAATTATAATCTTATCGTCAAGCTACAGGACCTTTGCATTAAATTCCAGTAAAAAAATAGATTACATACAATAGTTGTTGTCTACCACATTTTCCAACCAACCCTGTTTACATCAAAATGATCCCCATATGTAGAAAAATAATGTCACCCCTGACTTCTAGGTTCAAACTATTCCCTCCTAGAATCATGGATCCGTTTTTTTTTAAAGAGAACAATAACTTCAATGGATTCACTAAAAATATAAAACCCGACTTTGCAAATCATAATTGTAACCAAAATATTAATTATAGTCATTGATCACGATAAAAATTTGACCATATGGTTGTGATGAGTCATCATGCTCATTTTTTGACACTCTATCATCCCTGCACAGAAAGTCTGCTACGCAATAGTAACGTACAGCAAAAACGCGGTAGAATGCACAACAAACTGGTAAAATAGGCGTTAAATATGACATTGTATATCACTGATAAAAACCTATTTTAGAAACGAAGAGAGGTTTTTGTATTTAATATCATTATAAAGAAAAAACTCTCTCGGTTTCTTGAAATTCATCTCCAGTTGTCCGATTAAGTGTCACAAAAACATGTCTCGGACAGGAAATCACCAAAACTGAAAAATAGGGCTCAAATATTCCTTCAAATATCACAATATGTGACACATTTTACAAATCGAAGAGAGGTTTTTTTTATTTAGTTTTTCATAGAAAAAAAACTCTTGGAGATTTTCAAAATTCCTCTCGAGTTGGTCAGAAATTGATCTTGCAGTTGACCACTAAACCAGTAATTCGCGCAGTGCGACCTGTAGCCTGTGCGAAGGAAAATCCACTGCGCGACAACATCCTATTTGTGACAGACCAATGCGCAAGGAAATCCACTCCACGACAAATCTTATGTGCGACAACCTTCTTTGTGTGACAACATCCTCTGCATGACAAGATCCTCTACGCAGTGCACAGTGAATTTTGCAGCGCACAGTTGCAAATTGAAATGGTAATAAATAAGTGATAAGATTCCTTTTGAAAATTGCACTTGGAGATGTTAGATTATGATAGTAATAAAAAAAACATGGGTTCTAACAGGAATGAATTTTCAAATTGTTGACAAACCTCTAACCTTAGCAATGAAAATCATGGTGCTAACAACACCAAAAGTGCATTTCCAAGAAGCAAAATTGTACAACTAGTCAAAAAATTGACATATGCTAAAACACTAAAGGAAGCACATGCAAAGTGTGTGGGCCAAAGAATCTTATAGAGCACACAATGCACCAAATGTGTGACTGTTTACGAGAAAATCCATGCACTCCTATGAATGGCCCATTTATGGTTCTTGACGGCCCCCCACCCAATTTTCCTGCACATGTCTCCTTGTTTTGAGCATTAGTATGTTCCTTGCGCTTGGAACTAGTATTCATTCTTGCGAAACTTGTTCCTCCTTTGTAACATAGAATTATTTTATTATTTTTTAAGATCTTAAAAAATTGAAAAAAGACAAAAAAAAATCAAATATCCCCAAAAGAGGGGATGGGAAATATGTATTCTCCTTTAGCAACACAAAGAGTCGCCCATGGAGAAATCACATCCTTCTATTTGTTCGTTAAGAATTGGGATCTAGTATGACATTCAGAAGTTGTCCTCACTACATGGAGTTGTGTCCTCCTCCGTTTGGTTACTCTTCCAAAAACATGGAGAGTTTGTGTTGCCTCCTCCATCATGAACTTATGTCAATGTCATGATGCCTGAGTCTAATCATATTTCATGATTTTGTCCAAGGGAAGTTTCACCCAACCAAAGTTTTCCTTTCTACAGTTTGTCTTTTGACCTCATGAGTCAGCCATTCCAAGAGTCCAGTCAACTCCTGATTGAAAATAAATAAATTTCTATGCCTGATCATCGAGATCCTCATGTATTTTCATGACGAGTTATCGAAGACATCAGGGTAGTAAGTTCACTCCCATTATAGTCCTACCTAAGTTTTGAATATCTTGAAGTTGTTGCTCGAGCTATGAAGACCTCATATCCAGTCATCAGGCGTCACTAGATTCTTGAATATGGATATTATATTTGTATATCTTTGATTTTGAGATGTAGATCCATTGTGTACTACTCGTGGATACACTTTATATAGTTATATGACATGGATCTATTGTGTATTTTATTGGAAACCATGATTTATTTCATCCCGAGAATGGGTATGCCCGCCTCGGAGAGACAATTATTATTTTGCAGATGCCACCTCCCGAACTCTGGTCCCAGGCTCACTCGATTTCATACATTGGTGAAGATATTTTAATGTATTTTGGCCATAATTTTATCTTTTGACCTCACACATTAGGAGGCATTTGTTATAACCTTAAATTTCTCTACACATGCATACATGGCCTTGGCCCTCTTACTTGCATTTTTTGCTAAAGCACTATTGACTATCTCTTCTTAAAAACCCAATTTTTGGAAGATGTATGCACCCTGCACCATTACATCCCACATACATATGCTTGCTGCACCACTACCACTCAAGTACATACGCATGTTGCACCATTACAGCCTGCGTATACTTGCAAAAGTTGTAAAAAATAAAAAGTTGCAAGGAATTCGTTGAAATTGGTGAGCTATTGGAGGCTTCCCCACTAATCCACCATCTATAACCCATCACCCAACCGAATAACCATCCTTTTGGCATATAAAAGGAGGTTTTGGGGTCTCATTTCATATCTAAGCATAAGAAAAGTGAAACTCTACCCGATTTTGTAGAAATTTTAATACAAATTATGTATTGTTTGCATTCTCTTGATCTAACAATTATATGCCACTATTAAATACATAATCACTTCTACAAATATTCTTGTGGAATTTAAAATATGATCGCCAATTGCAATATCAAGAAGAAATATCAATCACACATAACACAGATGTTTTACCGAGAAAGCATAAAGCTAGAAACTCCACCATCATATATTATGTATATATTATGGATCATAAAACAATCTCATACAAAACTCTAATCCAAGAGCTCTCAGTACAACATAAAATCGTCTCACATTGTCATACAAAAATTGACAAATTCATGTGCCAGTTTACTGCTTCCAGACAACCTGCCTCCTCTGTGCAATCCCTGCTAATGGAAATCCCTGCAATGAATGATTTCATCTTGCATAGGCTATGAAATCTTCATGGGCACATCCACTGTGTGTGTGGTTGCATGAGTGCACTCACTCATGCCATAGTTGATATTCAAATTGTCCCTTTCACATGTTATCTCAAATGGGTCTCCACTAGATCTGACATGCATGTAGTTAACAGTGGTAAATATTCATTTGCATGTGAGATCACTGATTGTGAATTAATTAATAATTAATTCATTGACCTCTCACTAGTGTAAGTTTAGTTACAACTAGTACAACTGAGCTTAACTCACTTAACTCAGTTAAACTACTTCACAACTCACATAACTACACATCCAACTCTGTTACAACTTCGAATCACTCAGATACAACTAATTCGACTTACATGTCCCACCAGTCAACCTTTGAACTCAAATTTCCTATAGCTAAGCCACTTCAGTTAACTATTTCCAAGTGCTCATTGAGAATAGACTATTTTTTTTGTCTAACTATTATTAAGGGATAATAATAGTCGACATACATCTATAAATAGAATTCACTCACCATCTATAAATAGAATTTTCTCATCATCTAAAAATAGACTTCCACCTAAAAATATCTTGAGGCTCCATCCTAGTATAGTTGCATAATTTTCACTAGGATCTTATTTTTGAATCTCAGCACTCCCTCTCAACAAGAAAGGGATTATCCTTCACCCCGATCTTGTCTCTAGGGTATTCAAATTTGCTCCTGGTGTGCACCTTCATCAGAATGTCTACATCCTGATCTTTCGTAGGAATGTACTATAGCAACATGATCTTCCACTGCAGACAATCTCTGATATGATGATACTAGATATATATATGCTTAGATCTATCATGAAACAGATGATTAATCGAGAGTTTAATGCAACTCTAATTATCACAATGAATCATTGTCGGATCTAAATGAGAACCAAACAAACCAATCAAGATCTTTCTCATCTAGATAGCCTCACATGCAGCTTGACTCGCTGCCATGTATTCCACTTCCGCTGAATTGAATGCCATGGATATTTGTTTCCTGTTGTACCAAGAAACAACTATAGATCTAATACTAAAGATCCCCCCTCATGTGATCTTTCTTTTCGTTGGGATTCCCAGCCAATCTGAATCCGTGAAGCCATGCAACTTCACCTCAACCGTCTGTCTATACCATAAGCCATGCTCAGATGCACCCCTCAGGTATCTCTGGGAATGCTTACCCACCTTCCAAAATAGCTTGGTAGGCTTAACCATTGCTTGAATCAGCTGGCTAACTGCATAGCAGATGTCTGGTCTCGTGTTCACTAGATACATTAGTGAACCCACTAACTGTCGATAGACAGTAGCATCCACTACCTCTCCAAATGTAGCATCCTCTTTCCTCCAGTTTTCTGGAAGAGGATTATCCATGGGTTTGCATCCCTCCATGTGAAACTTACCCAATATCTCCCTTGCATAATTTCCTTGAGACACAAAACTTTCACCATCTCACTGCCATATGTCCAATCCAAGGAAATAATGAAGGAGGCCCATATCCTTCATCTTGAACTACTTTGCAAGGTCCTCCTTTCATGAGTGTATCAACTGCTCATCACTAGTCAATATTAAATCATCAACATAAAGAACAATGATTAAAATCTTACCCTTGTAGATCCATCTCAAACATACCACTGATTTGTTGACTAGTCTTGGGACAATTTCCCATGCACAATTTTTTACAATGGAGTCATATTCCTCCACCATTGCATCAACCCAAGTGGGATCCTGCACTGCTTCTTGAAAGGAATATGGTTCAATCACAATACATTTTCTCATGAGAGACATGCATCCAGTAAATCGATCAGGAGTTTGTCTCTATTTGCACTGTGAAGTAGGGGCTCCTACATTCTGTTCAACATCTAGTCTCAATCTATCAGGTTTCGTGGTGCACTTTATGCCATTTCTGATGGATGGATTTGCATGAATGGCTTCCTCCACTCCATGAACCTACTCATGTGGTTGATCCACATCTTGAGACTCATCTTTGGGAACCAACAGTTCCTCCTATGCATGCAATTCTAGCTCCCTCTCAAGCGACAACCGCATGGATTTCCCTTCAGCGAATTTTATATCCCATCGTAGAAGAGTCATATTACTGTTAGGAAAATACACACGATAATTAGAGGGTTTTTCTGTGTACCCCACAAACATCCCAACTTCAACATTCAACTCCAGCTTCTTCCTAGAATTCTTGGTCACATGCACATAAACAGATGAGCCAAAAATCTTAAAATGAGAAACATCAGGTTTCTTACCAGTGAAAGCTTCTTTAGGTGTACCCATGCCAAGTACTCTATGAGGACAATGGTTTTGCACATAAACCACAATGTTGCATGCTTCCACCCAAAAATGCATTGGTAGGCCCTGATCATGCAACATCGCTCATGTTGCACCCACGATTATTCTGTTCTTCCTCTTCATGACCCCATTTTGTTGTGGGTTATGAGGCGCTATTAGTTCTATTCGAATTCCTTCTTTGCTGCAGAAGTCTTTGAATTCATTAGATATGTATTCTCCACCATTCTCGCTCCTCAGAGCCTTCACTTGCTTCCCCAACTCTTTCTCCACCAATGATTTAAACTCACAAAACTTTGAGAATGTTTGATCCTTCTTTAGCATGAATAAGATCCAACATTTATGAGAAAATTCGTCAAAAAAAATAACATAATACTTATGTTTTGTTGTTGAAGCAACCGAGAATGGTCCACACACATCTATGTGAATTCTCTCCAGGATCACCGAAGCACAGTTCTCCTTTTCATGAAAGGTGGACGTTACATACTTCCCCATGGTGCAACCCTTGCACTGATCCAATTGAGAAAGTGTTCCCATTGGAAGTCCAATAGATATTTGCTACATGATTTTCAAGGCTCCATGGTGAATATGGCCCAATCGCCTGTGCCATAATTCGCCCTCATCTTGGCTTACCACTTTTTCTGCCTTTCCCATCATGGAAGTAAAACCATATCCCTCCATCTTGTAGAGATTATTAACTCAAATCCATATATTTTTGACTTGACCTATTGTTTTATGTCGTAGGAAATATTTTCCATCGCTGAAAACAATTTCATAGCCTCTGTCCTCCAACATTGTGACTGAGACCAAGTTTTTCTTCAGACCTGGAACATCCATAACATATTTCAATTGAAATGGTTTACCTGACTCCCTCTGAAAGGTAATGGTACCAATTCCAATCGCACTGTATCGTCCATCGTCGCCCATCTCTATATTCATTTTCATATATTTCTCCTCCAAGTCACTAAAAGCCTCCCTATCTCCCGTTATGTGGAAGGAAGCGCCACTATCCAAATACCACACCAATCCCAATGCACTTGATTCCATGCATGCGATCAAGGAGAAGTCAAGTTCAATTTGCGAGGCAATTTCCTCACCAGCTATAGCTACAACAACCTTCTTGTTCTTCTTCTTCTGTGGACAGTTAGTAGTGAGATGCCCATGTTCATGATAGTGAAAACACTTCACTTTGGACAAATCCATCTTCTTTCCTTTAGACTCAGACTTTGAATGGAATTTCTTCCCCTTCCATTTCCTTGCCTTATCAGCCAAAGCACAATCATCTTCATCATCATGCTTTGATGAAGAGCCATCTCTGGTGTTCCTCTTGAACTCCTCTTGTGCTAGATCCGACCATAGTGGTTCCCAATATGGCAATTTTTCCCTTCCATTGACAAAGTCTTGATAACTATGCCAACTCTTGGGAAGTTCTAGGAGAGCCAAGCTCACCAAATCATCATCAGCGATTGTTATTCCCACACTCCCCAACTCATTCTGATATTGGAAAAAATTCGTGAGATATTTGGGAATGGAGTCGCCCTTCTCCATCTTGATCTTCCTGAGTTTATCTTTGAGCACCAATTTACTATGGTCATTGTTGTTTTGGAATAGATCTGTCAAAGCCTTCCACATTGCATATGGTGTGGCTTTCCCATGGAGGTTTGAGACAATGTGGTCATGTACTCCCTCCAACAAGATCCTTCTCACCTTTTCCACTTTCTTTTTCCATGCATCAAGATTTGCAGCGTCTGCAACATCTGGCTTAGGAACATATTTGTCAATGAATTCCTTCAAGCCATTGTTTTTGAGTACTTCCTCCATCCCGTACTTCCAAGAAATGTAGTTTGATCTTCCCTCAAGTGCATACTCTAACCTCAAGCTATTGAAATCCATTTCGATATTGAATCAACTGTAGCACCAAGAAAGTCTTTCTCCAATTCAAATTCTATCCAATCACAAACTCAGTTTCTGCAACTTTTTGCGCTCTAATACCATGTAGAAATTTTAATACAAATTATGTATTTCTTGGATTCTCCTAATCTAACAATTATATGCCACTGTTAAATACAAAATCGCTTCTACAAATATTCTTGCATAATTTAAAACACGATGGCCAATTGCAATATCAAGAGAAAGATCAATCAAACATAACACAAATGTTTTACCAGGAAATAATAAAGCTAAAAACCCCACTATCATATATTATGTATATATCATGGATAATGAAACAATCTCATAGAAAACTCTAATCCAGGAGCTATCAGTACAATATAAAATCGTCTCACACTGTCATACAAAAATTGACAAATTCATGTGCCAATTTACTGGTTCCAAACAACTTGCCTCCTTTGTGCAATCTCTGCTAATGGAAATCCTTGAAATGAATGAATTCCTCTTTCCTAGTCTACAAAATCCTCATTGTCACATCCACTGTGTGTGTGGTTGCATGAGTGCACTCACTAAAGTCACAATTGATAGTCAAAATGTCCCTTTCAGCTGTTATCTCAACTCGGTCTCCATTGGATTTGACATGCATGTAGTTCACAGTGGTAAACCTTCAGTTGCATGTGAGATCATTGATTGTGAATTAATTAATAATTAATTCATTGATCTCTCACTAGTGTAATTTCAGTTACAACTAGTACAACTGAGCTTAACTCACTTAACTGAGTTATAATACTTCACAACTCACATAACTACACATCCAACTCTGTTACAACTTCAAATCACTCAGTTACAACTAATTCGACTTGCATGTCCCAATAGTCAACCTTTGAACTCGAATTTCCTATAGCTAACTGATTTTCCACTTCAGTTAACTATTTCCAAGTGATCATTGAGAATAGACTAATATTTATTGTCCAATTATTATTAAGGGATAATAATAGTCGACATACATCTGTAAATAGACATCATCTATAAATAGAATTTTCTCATCATCTAAAAATAGACTTCCACCTAAAAATAGCCCGAGGCTCCATCCTAGTGTAGGTGCATAATTTTCACTAGGATCTTCTTGTTGAATATCAACAGATTTCACTTCCCCTCCTTGCCCAAGATATTGATGCCTTTTGTGAGAAATTTACCTCATCATTCCATCATTAATCCCTTATTCCTCCATTTATCCCATTCACTTCCCTAGAAGAGATCAAAAGGTTGAGAGGAGAAGTTCATAAAAAGTGCACTTGGAGCTTGGTGAAGAGGAGCCCAGACCAGGCTCACAAAATGGTAGCCGACTTAGATTGTAAAGGTATAATCTTTGTGTTATTAATAAAAGAATTACATTTTCTTGTCCTAAATGATGGTGTCTTGAATATTTTTATTTATTTATGATTGACATTATAACATCTAACCCTAACTTATATATGGAATATCATGCTTGAAGTTTTCTGTTTGTCAATCTTTGGATGCAGGTCAGCCCTGGGAGGAGGCGTGTAGTCACAAAAACTTTAAAGCATGAGGAGGTTATCACCAGATGTGGGATTAGAGGTATAGTTACCCGATCTCCTTTCTCTTTTCTTTATTTATATTAGTTTTGGTATGTTTGGGGTAGGACAGATAATTAATTAGCTTTTAGACGGTTAATCGATCTGGCTACATTCTGAACCCTGGTGTAGTTAAAGGGGTTTTTTTTTAGCTAGCATCAAGTGGCTTCACCAAGGATGATATCTCTGTGTCAGCGAGTAGTTCCACCTTTTCTATGGAATACAACCCTTCAAGGATGAGGTAGTGTGTGATGTTTCCCCTCTTGATGTCTGTGATGTTTTTTGGGCCAACCATATATGTGGAGACTTCATGGTTTCTATGAGTCTAGACCTCGTAGTGTCATTATTACTCTAGGAGGTGAGCTCTATAGGATCCCAAAGGTAGTTCTAACTACTGCTCCACCAAAAAAGTTCTGCAAGGTAATCTCTCATACTACAAAATTCATCCTCTTCACAATCTGTTCAAAGGATGCATAGAAGGCTACTAGAACCAGTACAGCCTCAACACCTTCTATCCAACAAACCATATTTTCATAGAGAAAGAGGATATTGTCTCTTCACCTACAATGGTTCCTACACAATTCCCCATCAAACATAGAGAAAATAGGTTGGTGGAGTATATTCAACCCTGCCAGCAACAGGTTTGTGACACTCTTCCACAGACCAAGAAACAAAACTTCTCCAACACGGTACACAACTCACCAGGCTTCAGATTCATAAAATGATTTCCCCTCTTCCATGGGCACTCAACGCAATGGATACCATTGCTTCCTGAGGGGATCTAGGTGGATATTGGTGGCCACCCACCTGTTCCAACTGGCTCCTTTTCTCAGCTTTTAGTTGAACACGTTCTTCTATACTTCTTTATAATTGTGGGTTCTACACTTTTGGGGTTGTATGAATCCCTACACATCTTGCAGTTGGATAATGGTGGCCTCCAAACTAATCCAAATGGATTATTTTGTACTTCCAGGGTTGTTTTGGGGCCCTAAATAATGTTATTTTGGTGTTCCATAGTCAAACTATAGACATAGTTAGAGTTTGATGATATAATGTGTAGTTCTCTAAAATACCTTTCCAACGTTCTATCACATGCCTAAAACATAGATTGTATGCTAAAATTATGACCATGGGAGGTTAATGTACTAACTTACACAAACAGGGCCCACATGACATTTGGCATTTCATCTCCTAGGGTTAGGTTTTTGGATGTCTATAGTTTTGGCATTAATTTTTATCATAAATAGGCCTTCAGAGCCCCATTGTAATCATCTTATTGTGAATGAGCATATCCATCACATCTCTTCTAAGAGATAAACCTGCCACCATTATAAGCATGTCTTGCACTCTTTATTTTTACAGTCTCTTACAATTGTTTTATTAATAGAAATCAAGTATTGTTGTATTTATTTATTTTTGGCAATTTTCATGAGTATTCCATTGTAATATATTTTCTTTCATTTCGTTCCGAAAATAATCTGGATCACTGAGCTTGACAATTTCAGCTCTCAATGTGACAACTTCTTCTTCAAGATTCTCAACGTCTTGTTCTTTCTTCATCATTTCAATCTTCATGACTTCTTCCATTCTATTTGCTTATTCAAGTTGGATATTCAAGAAGATGATTTATTTTTCAATTCTTCTTTCTTCTTCACCAAATTCTATTTCAAACTTATTTAATTCATTGGTTCTTTCCTTAAGATGATCTATCAAAATATTCTCTCCCTTCTCTACTTCCTTTATTGCATTTTCCAAACATTGTTTTTATTTTATTGTTTCCTTTCTTAGTGCTACTATTTATGCTTCCAAACTCTGCTAATCTTCCATTTGAATTTTGCATGTTTCTTCAACTTTTTTGTCTTCTTCTAGTTGATGTTTCAGTTTCATGATGACCTGTTGGGATTCTTCAGAACTTTCTTGAGAATTATTATTGACCAATTTTTCCTCAAGATACTTGTTCTTCTACCTTTATATTTTCAATTCATCTAAAGCATTAATCAACACTGCTTCAAGATCTACTATGACTTCCTCACAATATTCTTCTTTTGAATCTATCTGACATGATGGGAATCTCTCTTCTTGTTCTGTTCTTGCATGTTCTTTAGCAATCTCTAGATTTATGATGGGATATTCCTTAAAGTAGAGATGATGTAACTTATCCTAAAATTCTTTAGTTGATGAACATTTTCCAACCTTTTCTCCTACCGAATCATGTAATCCTTTCGAGATAAAATCCATTACTATTTTGTTGTTTCTTTTCAAGTCCTTCTTGGATGTTGTTTTTGGCGTCTTTATAGTGGTGTATCCCGTAAAAACTAAGTAGAAAACATAATATCCCTATGCCTTTTAAAAAAATCATTACGTTTCTCCACAACTCATATTGTATACCATTTTGACCATCGAACTATGGTATTCCATTTCTATACAAAATGTTGCTCTCCATAATCGTCCTTCCAGTGGTTAAATTTTTTTCTTGAAGAACCTGCTCTGAAACCAATTTTTGGAATACTAAAAGGGTGGGTGAATTAGTATGAGCACTTTTACCACTTTTAACCACAATATATAAACTTCAACTTTATCAAAAATATATCATCAATGTAAATCAATATATCATGAGAATATAAACATAAGCAACATCACATCAACATCAAATAAAGTACATAGTACAAGAAAATATATGTGGAAACCCAACTAGGATAAAACCACATAATATTTTCTTATATATCAGAGAATACATTCATTGGAAGAACCAACATCCCAATTCTCCAGTTGTAATTGGAAGGAGGATACAACCCCCTATTCTTTGGCTCCAACCAACTTCCCTGAATTTTCTGGATCTAACCAGAAGGAGGCTACAATCCTCTAATTATCATGCTCCAACCTAAAGGAAGCTCCAACTCCATGATTTCTTCGGCACCAGTAGGAAGGAGGCTACAAAGCACTTTCCTTGCCCCATTTTGCCACCTTGGAATATAAGTGTAGACCAACTTTGACTACCATAATCACTGCCACTCTCACTATCCTCGTCAATGCCACTGTCACTTCCACTATGACTACCAACCTATAATATCAACCTATCACTGACCAACCTATCCTACTTATCACTGTCACTAATACTCAACCATCAACCTATCACTGTCAACCTGTCACCGTCACTATCACTACCAATGTCATTACCGTTGTTTCATCATCAACCTAATCCACTCACAATTGCATGCAACTCATGCCACAATCACCAATATCATATCTCAAACCATATGACCAACATCAGCACAACCTGCCTCTAGTCATGTACCAAAAATGTATCAATATCACTAAGTGCTTCTAACAATGTAGCATATCATTATCAATATATGTGCCTCAACCATGTGCCAAACCATCCATCAAACTATGGACCATAAAATCCCTAATATGTGTCTCATCATGTACTAACATCGCCAATAATGTACCATAACCTCATCAAGATATGCATCTAAACCATGCCCCAAACATGTGCCAACATCCATAAGTTATGTCCCTAAAACATATGTCATATCACTCATGATATGCCTCAACCATATACCAAAATATATCCAATAAATGATGCACCATAAAATCACCAAAATATACCTCAACATGTACCATACAATCACCAATATATAACCTTCAAAACTGTTAAATTTGGCAGCATCGACGGTCATTCTCCAATGAGAGGCCATATGGGCCACCCTAAGGCTAGCCAGGGAGATTTGGAGAATCAACTAGTCTTGTGAGGTATTGACAAAAGCGAGGGTGAAAGTACAACCTCTGTGAGTCAAACCAAAAGTCAGGACGAACGAGATACTATGTGAATCTAATGCAAGAGTTAGGGGGAATGTACAACCTCTGTGAGCATAGAGAATCTAGTGAAAACGTTAGGGGGAACATACAACCTCTATGACCTTAGACAAACTAGTGCAAAAGTCAAGGGGAATGTACAACCTCTGTGAGCCTAGTCAAACCTTGTGATCCATGAGCAAAAGTCAAGGCATCTAGCAAAAGTTAGGTTGAATATAAAATTCCTATGAGCTAGAAACAAATGATATTTCTAATATTACAAATGATATAAATGTATTGATCTAGTGCATTGGGACATGTAACATTATCCACCATGAAGAGAATTTCAAATTTCCTTGTCAAGAGTCGAGTTGTAATTGAAGTCTCAAGTCTAGTTCTATTTTTGAACTAAAGTGTAATGCTGAGTTGTAACTGGAGTCTCAAGTCTAGTTCTATTTTTGAACTAAAGTGTAATGTTGAGTTGTAATTGAAGTCTCAAGTCTAGTTCTATTTTTGATCTTAAGTGTAATGTTGAGTTGCAACTGAAGTCTCAATTCTAGTTCTATTTTCGAACTAAAGCGTAATGCTGAGTTGTAACTAAAGTCTCAAGTATAGTTCTATTTTCGAACTAAAGTATACCAGTCTCAAGTCTAGTTCTAAGTTTCAAAAAAAGTACAAAGTTGAGTTACGATTAAAGCATGCAAACAAGTTACTATTTTGAGCCTCTCCTCTGCATCCTTTATAAGCAGAGGTCAACCCCTCTCTTCAACAGAGTTTTGATATGTAGGTTAAGGGTGAAGCAATAGAGGTGCATATTAGTGATAAAGAGGTGGCATACTAAAGAAGCATATCAGTATTATATATCAGCAATAGAGGCAACATATCATAGGTGTATTTCACCAAGATATCGTATGTCTTTGTCAGGTCAGAGTCATCTTGGAAAGCTCTTTAAGAGAAGAAAATTCATGGTGGATATTTGTAAGTGATCTTACATTATTAATGCAATAAAGGAATATCGTTTTCTAGGGTTTTTCTCCCTGTACAGGGTTTCCCCAGGGTATATGTGTTGTTGATGTGCATACTTACTTATCTACATAGTTATTTCTATTCGGTTATGATTTGGTATTGTTGAAGTGTATTGAGCTGGAATCAAAGTGTTGAAGAAAATAAAAGAATTAATCTGCATAAGAAATCAAGCTCATATTTTAACATGGTCAGAGCTTAGGGTGTGTTAAGCGTGTTGAAGTGCAACAATAGGTACACACAGATCCAAGCTAGCTTGATTAAGTTTCTAGTGTGAATTCCATGCCATCCTCCATTTCAGTCAGGGCTGATAATAGGCTCAAAGGAGCTACCAACTTCAATGTGTGGAAGCTCTGAATAACAAATATCTTGCACGAGCATGATCTTGAGCAGTATGTGACCACAGTGGTGGAGGAACCCACAAATAATGTAGGAAGAGCATCCTTTAGGAAGATTCAAGCAAAGGCCAAGTGAATCATCTTTGACTCAGTCAAAGAAAGTATAACTTATGCGATGACTTCGTTAATGACTGCCAAGGACTGTATGGATACCTTGGTGAATCTGTATGAGAAATAGACTCCAAGTCAGAAGAGGATACTTAAGCACAAGATTAAGTATTTGAAGATGGAGAAAGGTGAATCAATGGAATCTTTCTGTTCCAGGATAGCCCAGATCAGAGATCAAGTTTTGGTCATAGGGGTGACAGTGGATGATGATGATTTAGTGCAGACCATTTTTTACGTCGTTCCTTCTTGATGGGAGACCTTCTTATCTATTGTAAGTGGGAGATACATTCATCCCACGTTTGAGAGGTTATGGCATGATTTCCTCTAGGAGGAGAGTCGCACAACTACTAGGAGCGAGGCAACGAAAGAAGAGCACTCAACTTTAGATCAAGATTCAAGGGAAATAAGAAAGGCACTTTCCAAAAAGGCTCTTAGAGGAATACAAACACCAAAGGTACATTCAAAGGAAAGAATATTGATACATCTAAGATTAAATTCTTTAGTTGTAATAAGTTGGTTCATTTTGCTAAAGATTGTTGGTTTAGAAAGAAATATCCAAGGAAAGCGAAACATCATGCCTCAACTGTTGAGGATGATGAATCCAAAATAAATTAGAAAAGTCCTTCTAATGAGAGGGAAAATAGAAAATAATATTACTTGGTTTATGCCTTATCCAGTTCAGTTTTCACAGGGCCAAAAACTTGGTTAGTAGACAGTGGTGCATCAAAGCACATGACATGGTACAAGGATATCCTCTCTGATTTCGAGACAAAATATTTTACAGAGCATGTTGATCTTGGGGATGCCAAATGTTACAAGATAGAGGGAGTAGAATCTATCTCCTTCAGATTGGAATCTGGGGCTACACTTCATGTTGATGAAGTATTATATGTTCCAGGGCTCAAGAACAATATATTATCAGTTGGAACCCTTGAGGAAAAGGGATATTGGGTGATTGTCAAGGACAGGAAGGCACTAGTATGGGATAAATGTAGCCACTTAAGTACAACATAACCCATTGGAACTCGTAGTGGAGGACTCTACGTCGTGTCAGGACAGTAATTTCAGGCATTCGTTCATGATGCAACTAGCTCCAACGAGTTGTGGCATAGAAGACTTGGACATCTTCATTACAAATCTCTTCCATATCTACAAAACATGGTATGTGACATGCCCTCTATTTCTCTTAGTAAAAATAAAATTTGTAAGGGATGCATGCTAGGTAAAAATATAAAGAAGGCATTTCCTAGTAGTGAAAACAGAGCTCAGGTCATCCTAGATCTAGTTCATTTTGATGTATGTGGTCCCATGTCATCTCCCTCACTTAGTGGTTGTTTGTATTATGTCATTTTTATTGATGATTACTCAAGAAAATGTTGGATATATTTCCTTAAATATAAAAGTGACACATTTGATAAATTAAAAGATTATAAAGCCTTTATTGAAAAGCAGGCAAGGAAACACATCAAAATCCTTAGAACATACAATGGAGGAGAGTTTGAATCTCTCCAATCTGAGGATTTCTGCAAGTCACCAGGAATCAAGAGACAGTTGACCGTGTCATATAACCCTCAGCAAAATGGAGTTGCTGAGAGGAAAAATAGGAAAATTTGTGAGGCAACGAAAGCAATGTTATTTGACCATGATTTGTCAAATTATTTATGGGAAGAAGCTACCTCCACTGTCATGTATATTCAGAACATGTGTCCACATGTTATCTTGAAGGAAAAGACTCCTGAAGAGGAATTCTCAGGGATAAAACCTGAAGTAGGGAATCTAAGGATATTTGGTTGTCCTGTGTATATTCATGTCCCTAAGGAAAACAGGACAAAGATGGAACCCTCAGGAAAGAAATGGATTTTTGTGGGGTACAATGAGAACTCCAAGGATTATAGGATTTATGTACCAGGTCAGAGGAAAATAGAGGTATGCAGAAGTGTGAACTTCCATGAGGAAGCTACATTTAGGAAATCCAAAGAGATTCAACAAGAATCAGAAGCAGTTCAACAAACTTCATCCTCTTCTGAAAATGAAGAGTCAGATCATCAGAGGGAGGAACCTCATGAAGGGACAAGTAATGATCCCCTAGAACCTCCTGAAGTGTTATAAAGAACTCTTAAAGAACCTCCAACCGAAAGGAAGTCAGGGTGGATTAAAGAGAGAGTGCAGGAAGCAAAAAGGATAGTTTCTCCCAAAGAAACTTTCAGGGAAAGGAAGAGGCCTTATAGGTTTGGAGGCTATGTTGCACTGATGAGAAACATTAGTGATTCTAAACCTTCTTCATTTAAAGAAGAGAATAAATTACAAGTATGGAAGGATGCCATGCTTGAGGAATACATGTATATTATAAAGAACAATGTTTGGGACATTGTGCCAAGGCCAAAGGACAAATCAATGGTTTCTTCCAAATGGATCTATAAGATCAAACATACAGTTGATGGAAGTGTGGAAAAGTTCAAAGAAAGATCAAACATGCAGCTGGTGGAAGTGTGGAAATGTAAGACAAGTGGAACAGACTATTGGGAAAAACACCCAAGGCTTGTATCCATTTGTGAGGATGTCTTTCAAATATTTTTGACATCTTCGTCCATGCATTCCATTTGTTCTCATGGATACCACTGCCATTACCATTACAATCATACCTTGGTATAAGCCACAAACTAAGCTCATCCTTGGCTTTGCTCGCAGGCCTTCCTTACCCAGCTTCACGAGCAACGTGTATAATGTTTCCCTAATGGAAACCAAGATGACGCTCTTGGAATGCTCATTGATATCCAAAATGAGTATCTGTCTAATGGGGTTGTTAGACTTCAAAAGCAATTGCAAGGAGTCTCTCTGAAAGGAGGTTTAATTTGAGTGTTGGGAGTGAAGAAGTAAAGGACTTGCGATAAATCGTCGATGAGGGGTTTCAATTGTTGGGAGCATTTGATTGGAGATCGTGGGAGAATTTTATTGGAGATGGAAACGATTTCTTAACACTTCTCGAATCCATCTTTGGTGTGCCAGGTTGGTGTCGTGAGACAACTATTTTTATAAAATATTATCCAAAAACACTGATGGAGATCATGTAAGGAAAGAATGTAAACTCTGATCTTGTTGACATTTTTCTCTGGTGGGGAGGGGAGTGTTTGGCAGCGGAAGCATAAAAGCATAACAAGATTCAATTGTAAATAAGAATGAGACAAAACATTTATCACACAATTGAACACAAAGATTTATGTGGTAAAATTCTTCTAAATTAAATATTCAGGAGAAAATGATAATCTGTTTTCTTATTGTTCAAGGAAGAATTATAACATCAAAACTCAAAGACTTACAACCATCTCTTACTTATCCAATCTTCCTCTAGGAACTTACATACATAATAACATCTCTCAACAGTTACATATATTTAATGTACACCTAACTAATTCTGTTTTTAATTGATTTAATCAACTAAATACAGAACCAACACATCTTCCAACTAATTTTATTTTTAGCTGATTTAATCAACTAAATGTAAAATAATAGGAGCCAAAAAATCTAGCCAATTTTTTTTAACATAGGGATAATAAACTAGATGAGGAGGACATGATTGTAGTACACTATGTGGCTATTGTTATTCTCCATATATTGTTTTTCATTTTAAATAGTGGTAAGACATCCGTATGTCTTGTTTATCTTCCAGTTTCCCTCTACCTTTTCAATTAAAATCAAATCTGCAATCAATTTTTATGGTCAGCTCCGTCTCTTATAATCCTAGTAATAATTCGTACAATATTACGATAGCATTGATGCTTGATTATCATAGCATTTCCGTTTAGTCTTCAGTTTAGTCTTTTCCTTAGTGAATGGTTATTTTTAAATGTTAATTATATTGTCTTAATTGCCATTTGTTCATTCAAAAATAAGCAATTTCAAATTTCAGAGAGATCGTTGGTTTGGATTTTCAATATTTCTACATCCATTCAGATTTTCAAATATTTTAGGTTACAGTTATGAATAGATGAAAATGAAGATTTACTTTAATGATACTGTGTAGTTTCAAAATTTTTAATTTAAAAAATTTAAGGTTTTAATTTTAAATGGTTTGTTTTTCAAAAAATTTAGCTAAATAATTTTTATCCAAATATTTTTCATAGTATTTCAAACTAAGCTATCAAATTTCAATTAAGATATTTTCAAGTATAAAAAAAATATCAATATATAAAAAAATAATATATAATTTTAAATAATGGTAAGCGTGAACGATGGAAGTGTTCGAATTAATCTTGAAACTGAAAAGGTCCTCATGTAAAGCAATACGAAGTAGTTAGGGTAGAACCAAGTAGTTGAGTGTGAATGAAAAATCAAGATATAATTTTAAATAGTTAAAGCACAATCAAGTAGTTGAGTGTGAACCAAAAATCAATATATAATTTTAAATTGTGGTAAGAGTGGACCATGGATGTGTTGGAATTTAATCTTGAAGTTTAGAAGAGATATCATGTAACGCTGGACCAAGTAGTTTAGTGTGAATGAAGCTCGAGGGATGACAATATTCCAAACCTCTTAGAAATGCATCTGCCTAGTGCAATCCTTTTGTGGACTTGTTTGTCAATTGAGGATGTGGGCATGGTGGGTGGGCTCCATGTCCGAGCTAGTATAACTCTTTCCTGGTGGGTTAGATATTTACAAATTTTAATTTTCTAGCAATAATGTCTAGAACTTAAGTTATTTTTCGATGAATTTGAGAGCTTCTAACTTCAAGAATATAATTGCATGCTTGAGTTTTACAAGTTATAATTTCCTAGAAATAATGTCTTGAACATGTTACCTCTTAATCTAAAGATTTCAATATAGCGTACACTTAAATCCCTGCAACAAACTTCATTTTCATTTTGAAACCTTTTCTTACAACCCTCATTTTGGAATCTTTTCTTTACAACTTATAATTTCCTAGCAACAATGTCTAGAACTTGTTACCTATTAACTTGAAAATTTCGAGATATCCTACACTCAAATGCCTCTGCAAAATATTTTACATGAGAAACTGTCCAAAATAAATTGGAGCTATTTTTCATGGAGGTACACCAAATAACCTTGAACAACATTTATACGAAAGCAATGTGGTGCGGTAAAAAAAGGTAGTGTAAGTTTTGTAAGCGATGATCTACCTCAACTAGGTAGAGGCACTCAGATGAAATGATGAGAGAAGATCAAAGAAATTGGTTTAAGTGGTGTAAAATCAGATCTACCTAGCATTGGTAGTGAGCTCAAATGATGAAGCATGGATAGCTAGAAGGATAACAAGATGTTAATTGATATCCATGGAAAAAAAAAATGAAAAATTAATCTTAAAAGAAAATATTATTGAGATTTTCCCAAGTTCGATATTGGAAATCATATTTTTTTTAAAGTCACATAGAACTAATATCCAATCAAGTGATGGACTCATTTCCATAAGTTCAATAAGTTTGGAATCATTTACCTAAGTTTGATATTGGAAATAATAAGTTTGATATTGGAAATCATGAAAAAAACATAAGTCACATAGAACTAATAACCAATGTGATGAACTTGTTTCCCTAAGTTAAATAAGTTTGATATTAGCCAATGTGATGAACTCATTTCTCTAAGTTCAATAAGTTTGATATTGTAGATCAGGAAAATTTGTAAGTTCAAGAAGTTTGATATTGGAAATCATGAAATTTTGTAAGTCACATAAAAAAATAGCCAATAGATGACGAACTCATTTCTATAGTCTTGACGTTATCGAGTAAAATATATATAGTAGGTAAAAGTTCCCCAAGGTTTAGTCTCAATGGATGATATTTAGGGTTGTTGGACCCCACTATCCACTAGGATGTGTGACTCCTTCGACAAGGACCCACAATCCACTAGAATCCACCTAGAGGTGCACCCTCCTTGGTCTAGGTCCTAAAAACCACCCAACCACCTCCAAGATAGGCCCTCTCTCCCTAGGCCCCACATTCCACTCAAATATAAATTGTTGTAAGACTAAACCTAAGGCCAAGATAAGAATTGTTGATATGGGTTAATTAAGGTATCCATCAGCTGGCCTAGGACACATAGGTACAACTGAGATACCAAATTGAGCTAAAAATATCACTCCCTTCTAGCGAGGGATATGTCTCCACAAACATCAATCTTTTATCTAATCAAATATGTTTTTGTTGTTGTAGATTCTCCCTATGAACCGAAAGATCCACCTACTATTTTGTTGTACTCTGATCTAATGTGTTATTTCTCTCAGCCAACAATATGAAGTCATACAAACTGAATTTCTTTAACACTGATCTCTGGTCCAATATCCCCTTGGGCCCACCTAGAGGTTGTCTCAACACCCTACATCATACATTTTATAATGCCAAGCCTCACTGCTACATCCAAGGATGCTCTGTTTTTCCAGAGTTTATATAGAGATAAAATTAACCTTCATATCTATGATCCAAGTGGATATCGATGACCACCCACCTATTCCAAATTCCAACTGGATCCGGGTGGATATTGGTGACAACCCACCTATTCCAAATTCCAACTTTCTCATTTGGACATTTTTCAGTTCATCATGTTTCTCTGTAATAGGGACAATTCTTTGTAATTATGGTTTCTTCACCTACAGGACTCTCTTGAAGCCCTACACAAAATCTAGATGGATATTGGTGGCCGCCCACATATTCCAACTGGCATATTTTGGAATTTTTCATGTCAATACATCTTTTTGTACTTCCAGGGCTGTTTTGGGGCCCTAAACAATGTTTTCTTGGCTTTCCATAGTCAAACTGTAGACAAAGTCAGAGTTTGATGACATAATGTGTATTTCTCAAAAAATCCTTTCCAATGAGCTATCACACACCTAAAACATAGATCGTATACAAATGTTGTAACCCTAGTAAGTTAATCTACTAACTTACCCCAATAGGGTCCACGTGACTTTTTCCATTTCATCTCCTAGGGTTAGGTTTTTGGATGTATACGATTATGAAATTCATGTTATAATAAAAAGGCCTTCAGAGCCTCATTGTAAGGATCTTCTTGCGAATGACCGTAGTCGTCACATCTCTTCTCAGTGATAAAACTACCACCATTCTAGCGAGTCTTGCACACTGTATTTTTTTACAGTCTTTGTAAAATTATTTCATTAATATAAATCATGTATTGTTGTATTTATCTATTTATGGAAATGTTTATGTGTATTTCATTGTAATATATATGCTTTCATTTCGTTATGAAAATAATCCAGATCAATGGTATCAGAGTAGGTTTCTCTTGATCATTTTTCAATGCATGTCCCTGACGAGGTCTGAGTATAGAAAGTTGGGTCTCGAGCTTATCTCTCTTGAGAAAAATATTTCTTGAATGCCCTAGAAACCCTCTATGGCAGAAGAAAATAAAAATAGTGGATAAAAAGATTATATTAACATGTTGCTTGACTAATCTCTCACGCGAGAGAGGGACGAGATGATGGAAAATTTTGCAGACATCCTTCAACACCTTTGGATAGAAACAAACACATCTTCATCAAGTGACCATTTTGGACGAACCTCTGCCTTCAAGGTACAAGTTAATTTTTATATTCCCATATTTGAAGGTTAGATAAATGCAAATTCCTTAAAAAAATTATTAAATATGCTAGAAGATTATTTCTCTGTTCAAAATATTTTCGACATGGAAAAGTTTACCTTCACACTCCTCAAGGATCTTCCCCGTGTCAAACATTGGTGGGAAAATTACTGGGAGAAAAGTTCCACAGAAAAATATGGAATATATGGGGCCGAGACCAATTGGTATTTTTTTTTGGATACAGTTAAGGAGAAATACTACCATGTTGATAACTATGAAGACCAGTAAATGAGATGGATCACACTGCGACAAGAGAAGAGAAAAACAGTGCCAGAGTTCACAAATAATATCCATACCTTGTGCACCAAGTTGGGTATGAAATACTCTAAGTGACATCTAGTTTTGAAATATCATGGGGCTTTGCATAGGTACATCCCAACCAAAATGGATTTCCTAAAAATCTCATCATTGGGAGCTACCAATCGATATGCTATCAAAATCGAGCAAAAAATTATCCACCAGAACAAACAGGAGTTCAGGTTTGGAAATACAAAACAACCAAAGCATGATAAGGATGGCCCTCATCAATAGCCACCAAACAACCAGTCCAATATATAGGAAAAGAAGGGTAAAGGAAAGATGAAGAATGACACTGGGAAGTGGTGGGACTTCCAAAAAATCTCCTGGCACAACATCGATGAATGTCGCTCAAAACATTCATTGGTGGCCAAGGTCAAAGATAAGGAGCCGAACTTTGATTCATAATTCGATCCATACAATATTGAAAATAGATAGGTCATCGGCGCATACCGCACTTTTGCTATCGTAACCACAACAATTACACTAGAAGAATCAGTATATCCTGAAGAAGGGGAGTTCCTCTTCCATTCACATATGTTGGTGAAGGGGACCCCATTGCATTTTAGTTTTTATAATGAAATCCAGAAGAAAATCATCTCAGTTGAGGTCGTCAAACAGTTGGGGTTGTCGACAACACCACATCCACAACCATATAACATCGGGTGGCTTCACTAGGGATGGGATCTTCGTGTCAGCCAACAATGTCGCTTGTCCTGTGGAATCCATCCCTTAAAAGATGAGGTACTGCATGATGTTGCCCCTCTTGAGGTATGTGATTTTGTTTTGGGACAACCATATATGTGGAAAAATCAGGTTTTTTATAGGTCTTAACCAAGTAGTGTCATTATTACTCTGGGGGTTCAGCTCTACAGGATACCAGAATTAGTTATCACTATTGTTGCACCAAAACAGTGTTGTAAGATAATCTCGAATACTGAAAAATTCATCCTCTTCATAGTACGTTCAAAGGATCCACAGAAGGCCACTACAACCACTGCAACCTCAACACCTTCTATCCAATAGAAGTAGATTGTTGAAGAGAAAGAAGATATTGTTTCTTCAACTACAATGGTTCCTACACAATGCCTAATCAATCCTAGAGACAATAGGTTGGTGGAATATACTCAACCCCGCCAACAAAAGGTTCATGACATCCTTCCATAGGAAAAGCAACACAACTTCTCCAACAAGGAACGTAGTTCACCAAGATTCAACTTCAGAAAACACTTTCTCCTCTTCCCTGGGCACTCAACGCAATGGAGACCATTTCTTATTAAGGGTAGGATTGATATGGGTGGATATCGGTGATCACCCAACTGTTCCAAATTCCAAAAGAATCCAGGTGGATATCGGTGACCACCCACTTGTTCCAAATTCCAACTGGCTCCTCTGGACATTTTTTCAGTTCAACATGTTTCTCTGTGATAGGGACAATTCTTTGTAATTGTGGTTTCTTCACTTACGGGGTTGTCCTTAATCCCTACATATCATCTAGGTGGATATAGGTGGCTTCCCACCTATTCCAACTGACGTATTTGGGAATTTTTCATGTCAGTATATCTTTTTGTACTTCTAGGGCTGTTTTGAGGCCCTAAACAATGTTTTCTTGTCTTTCCACAATGAAACTGTACACGAAATTAGGGGTTGAAGGAATAATGTGTAGTTTTCTAAAATACCTTTCCAATGAGATATGCGCACCTAAAATGAATATCGTATGCAAAATTTATGACCCCAGGAAGTTAATGTACTAACTTACCCCAATGGGGCCCACATGACTTTTGACGTTTCATATCCTAGGGTTAGGCTTTTGGATGTCTAGGGTTTTGGAATTCATGTTATCATAAAAAGGCCTTCATAGCCTCATTGTAAGTATCTTCTTGTGAATGAGCGTAGCCGTCACATCTCTTCTAAGATATTAATCTTCCACCATTCCAGCGAGTCTTTCACTCTGTATTTTTTATAGTCTCTATATAATGCTTTCAGTAATAGAAATCATGTATTGTTGTATTTCTCTATTTCTGGTAAATTTTGTGTGTAGTTCATTGTAATATATATTCTTTCATTTCATTCAAAAAATAATATGGATCACTTTGGCACATACATCACCTCATACACCTCTAGAGACACTCTTGACTCTAGCTAGAATCTGATGCATCCAACCTCCTTTACTGCATGCATGATGTGAACCACTTTCTTTACATGGAAGTCTAACCCCATCTCTGAAACACCAAGGAACATTGAAATCATTCCTTCCCTATGGAGAGATGACCCACTATCCACGAACCATGCCCCACTGTCCTAAAACTCAACCAGTCTGTAGCTGCTAGAAAGGGTGACAACCAGGGAAAATATGCCCTCGAATTTATCTACAAACACATCCATCTTAGTAGATTTTGTAGCTTCTACCTACGAATCCTTCTTCTTGTTTTTTTTCGAACACTTGTTGGCATAACATAAAATTTTGTGACATGCAAATCATCTCACTTTTCCCATGTCCCTGGAGCCTCCCGCTCCACTGCTCTTATTTGCATGAACAACCACATTATCGTCCTCCTCACTATTCAACTGACTAGCCTGACATGCATCCACCCACATATCCTCCTGGCTGAATTCATCCAACAACCTCTCCTAGTCAGAGATTTTCTCCCATGCAACCACCCCTTGGACAAGCACATCCCACTACTTGGTGAATCCATTCAAGGATTTCCTCACCCGCTTGGTCTCAACTATGGTCCTTCCCGCTGTTGCAAGTTTATCTCGAATCTGAGTGACCTTTGTGAGGTAAGTGACCACTGACTCACCCTTGGCCATATTTATGCTTCTCAACTTCTCTTTGAGCAACATATTTCTACTCTGGTTGTCAGACTTGTATAGCTTTACTAGATCCTCCAACATCTCCTTTGTTGTTTTCTTTCAAGACAAATGTGGAATTATGTGATCCTTGACACCATCCACAAGTATCCTTGTAGCCTTGACATTCTTCTTGGCATGGGAAACTATTTGTACTAGATCCATTGGGGCTTCCACTTTTTGTAATATCCTCAAATTTTAGAAAAATAAATTCTAAGTTGAATTTAGAAATAAATTTCCATTTTTGGAAATTCATCTTTGGAAATAATTTGCCATTTATGGAAAATCTGAATTTAGAATTTTGGGTTATGTAATTAATTATTTGATGACTATTGGGAAAATATTTGACTTTCCCAATTGTCCTCTTTTATTGGACACATGTATGAGACAAACATTTTAATAAAATTAAATGTTGGAATACAAGTGGAACAACCATGTTAAAATAGTTGACCATGACTCCATGAGTGGGGAGCAGGTTTGAGTTAACTCAGAGTTGATGTTTACAAGTGGTAAAAGTTGAATTTGACCACTAATAGATCCTAAAAATCATGGATTTGTAAATATCTGAATTTCCCCAAGGAGAGAAAGGAATGGAAAGACCTAGGCTCGATAATATATACAACATATGTGGGAGGTATGACGCTACTTAGTATGTTGAGGAATTGAGAATTGTTTGTTGTTATGAGCACTTGTAGTGTGAGGAAAATAATTTTCTAATCTATTGATGGTGATGATAGGTAAGGAGGATAACTCAGTTCTCCCTTATGGACTCATGGTCAGGCTAGGGGGTGATCAGGACAAGTGATTTTGGTTGTTCTATTCTACGGTTGGGTGGAACGTGGTGGTTCCATTTGTTTCACAACATCATTTTTTCAGATATACATCTCAACTGTGTATTTAAATTGTTAATGCTATGCTAATGATGTTTTATTATTGATTTTATATAGTTGATGCCATATCTTATGTTATTATACTTAGAAACAAAATTTGTTGAAAGGAACTGTATAGACACATTAGTTGATATGGGTTGCCACTGTGTAAAATAGTTGTAGTGGTATGTTATTATTTGTTTAGTTTGTAGTGGTATTTTATCAAAAGTTTAGTTTATATATATAAGTGTAAACAAACTGCATTATATTTCTTTTTATGTTGAACAAAAGAATAACAATCCCAATACATGTTGTGTCAATTTATAAAAGAAAGATACTTGATACACTAGAGTATAGGTCATCTAACAAAAATAGACATGCATATTTATTACCATAAATAGATGAAAGTTAAAATGTTACAGTTTGAGTTCTTCAAACACCAGAACTCTATATCTAGTCGAAACGAAAATTTAAAGGACTACATAAAACTATCTGCGAGTAATCGCAAGGAATCTTGGAAGAAGTTGGAACCTGAATACCTTTTGTGGGCATGCCATGCACCTCTCCAAGTGCATTGATTGTTCTCCCAAACTGTAAGAAAACATACAAAAGAATTAGTGATGTAGTAAATTGCAAAATTATTAAATAAGAAACAAGTAAAAGAATCAAGTATACTTAACTTGGATTTCAATGGCATATCGTAGGATCCTCGTTGCCTTGCAAAACCATCAATCCAAGACCAAGGGAAGTGGGTGCATTTTTCATCTGATGGGTTCCCTTGCAAGAAAAGGGACCCATCATCATTTGACATATATGAGAAAATTATTATGTGGAAGTAAATTAATAAACAAAACAAAACTCTAAATTAAGGTTCTATAGCTTAATAACCTCTAAGTTTATAATATTATAGAGGGAGGATATAATACAGACTATTTACAAGAGAATGGATTTAACAATTCCATAAGTATTATTTCAAAGAAAGTTTGCAAGAGAAATCACATACGAATATCTAAAGATTAGTGTAGCAAAGTTTCTATCATAAACATAGATGGACTTGCATAATACACAGTGAGATTTTTGAAAAAATAATGATGCTTACAACATGTATGAATTTAAAAATAATTTAGAGCTAGATGTGAATCCGAGTGAAACCTAAATTTAAATTTCTCATAGCATATTAAAAGAGAACCCTCTGAGTTTTGGCCTCGGTCTTAACAAGATATAACAATGCATGCAAGTAGCAAACCTAACCTGTGGTGAATCGAGGAATCATAAATTTAAACCAACAAGGATATCTAATTTCACTAGGTGGATTTGAATAAATAACCAACAACATAAAACATTGTCGAATGGAAATAAGTGTTTTAGCAGTGAAATAAGACATTTTGTTTCTCGACATAAGTAATTTTTATAACCGATGCATATAATTATATATGAGGACCATCACTGCTAATTTTTCCAACAAACAAGAGTATCTTATCTCATAAATTACAGTGTGACTTTTATACAGATTGTATTTTTATACAGAGCGTAATTAAAATGAAGAATATGGTCAAACAAAAGAGTGCAGGTATGGGACTTTTCATCCACGACTTCAACAAAGTCTGCCCTATAGGTCCAAAAGTGACAATTATATTTTCCTTATGTAGTAAGCTACCAGACACGAAAATGCAGGGTTACATCCTCTACATAGACCCAAAACAAAAATGAAATTCTTACAAAGGGTTTAACTTGTGACTAGGGTTTCTGACCACAGGAAAACGAGGAAGGAACCAAAGGGTTACAAGCTTTGGAAGACTGATAGCCAATTAAAAAGAACACCATAGTAACCCCAAACCAGATGATAAAGTTACTCCTAATAGAAAACCCCTAATATAGAGGAGTGTTGAAGTGAAATGAATAAGGGAAATTCATCTTACGACTTAAATATCTCTAGATAGGTAAAGTGTGGAATATGTGATAGTAAAAATCAAGAAATTACACATGTACATAGAACCCTTCAACACATGATACATTGTAGAGGAAACATGACATTAAGAACAAACCGTACAAATTACTTTTCAACACAGTGATAAGTTACATAGGAAAAGCGTTGATATAAAGAAAAACATGGTACAAAGAGTTTTATGAATACAAATACTTCATTATACAACAAACTTTTTGGCAAATCACACTGCACATAAAATGTTTCCTTTAGCCCTAAATAACACCATTGCATCGAAATGTAAAGCATGAAGAAATGCTACAAAAAGGAAGTGGGATTATCGTGCACAGAGAAAAGAGTAAAAACTTGAAACGATGACCACCAAACCTGTGAAAGAAATTGGCTAAATGCCCCTTTTCTACCATTCTACACAGATCTAAGAGAAAAAATTGAAACCATGGCCATCACCCCTACAGAAAAATGGGCCAAACACCCCATTACTACCATGCTACCACAATGTTGCATAACACTACCATCGCAGGAGAAAAACATAAGGGAATAACTATGAGGAGTATTGGCACCTAGTGCCTCTCGATAGTGGAGGAGAATGAATAGTAAACCACCCTCACCATGCCATGTGAATCCATATTAAGTGGCAAGCCCGTAGTGTGGATTTCCTGCAACGTAAGGCATCGAAGAGCAAAGGTTTTTTGAAACCATTAAGGGATATGCCCCAACTTAAATGCCATAGCCTAGGTTCAAAACATCTGGTTGACTACCACCTTTAATGCTTTATGAATTCCATAAATACCATAAATATATGTGTAATGCAGACCAGCGATGTATTAACAGGGTCAAGACTATATTTTTGTGCTTATCCTAAGTTTTTCATAGCATTGTATATTGCTATGGAACTTTACAACCCTAGCGTGTATGTACTGGAATTTGTGGGTTATGACCCCTAGGTTTAATCCCATGTATGCTAGTGTTTAAGTCTTGAGTTTTATAAAGGGTATCGTTACATGTTTTATAAACATAGTTTATTACTTATACAAATGGGTCACACAAATTATGCCTAGGCTATGGACCTTAACATGCCTAGCCACTAACACATCAATGTTACAATTTTAATTCTAATAGAGACGCTATGATGAAGCTTAAAAACAAACGATGTGTTTATATTAAGATATCTTTCAACCATTTTAGAATGAGTAATGATAATGATACAATTTCTAGGTCTACAATTATTGGATTAACATATATTTATTCTTGTGTCACGAACAATTGTTGTACTTAATAGACTTTAGTTTTCCCCAATAATGTTTTTTTATTTGTGAAATTTTGGGTACATTACATATGGTATCAGAGCTATAGGTTACATCGCTTGGACCTCAAGGCATCATCAAAATTGTATTTTTGTTTCCTTGAAAGAAAAATCTAATGAACACATTTATTGTACACATTTATTGTACAAACAGAAAATCAATTTGTCTATTGTGAAAATGTCAGCACCTAATGAAGAAGGAGACATACATAAAGGGAATCAAAACCAAGAACTTCCTAGAGACCCAGAACATAACAATGAAGGGAGTTCATCCACTCAAGTCTTGGAAATGATGTGAAACCTCACCGTGGAATTACAGGAATTTAAAGCAGATAACGAAAAGATGAAGAAAGCATAGGAAGACTAGTTGGAAATAAATGAATTGTGGCTATGCAGTATAGTAACAAAGAAGAGTCCAAAAGACAATGAAAAAGAGGAAGAGGTCAGAAACATTTCCTCTAAGAACTATGGTCATGAAACATAAAAAGATGATATTTCTTCCAAAGAAACAGACATGACATAAAACAAATCATCTACAAGGAGGAAAACAAAACAAGTGGACTACCTGGAAGGTGAATTCAAGAAAATAAAACCTTACACCTTTGATAGAGAATCGAATACTAGTGAGGAGGTAGAAGCATGGTTACTAGATATACATAAATAATTCCAAATTTATAACTACTCTAGTAATACGAAAGTTTGAATGGCCATTTAAAACTTAAAAGGAAAAGCTAGTATATGGTGGCAATACATTAAATTAGCCAAGGGATTGAAAGGAAAACGAATGGAATGGTCAGAATTAAAAAAGTATTTCAAGAAGTAATGCTTTTCAGAAATTTATTATAAAAGAAAAACTAAGGAATGTTACTAACCACGACTAGGAAAAATGGCCATGGACGATCTGATAAATAAATTTCTAGATCTGATAAGATTTGTACCATACATCAAAGAGGAAAAGGTAAAGATACAAAATTTCTTGAGCTATCTACCACATTCATGCAAGGTCAGAATTGAATTTGAAAATACTAAGTATTTAAATGAAGTGTTTAGAAAAGCTCAAGCGTGCTATGATTAGTAAAAACAGAGATATGAAATTCCCAAGGCATGGAAAGACAAGAAACAAGATAGAATGAATCAACGTAAGAAAGGATTCCAACTAACCCCTTTATGTAACATGGAAAAAAGTTTCCAAAGAAAGGATTATCATTCTAATACAGAAAATGCACAAGGGGTAAGTAGAACAATTAATCTAGGAGTTAATAAAGTTGGGGACAGTCCTAGAGAAACATTGAAGTGTTGGGAGTGTGGAGAACCTCACACGAGGAGAAATTTCCCACACTTAAATCCCACCATGAGAACTTCATTCCATAACCTTCAAGAGGCTTCAACAGTTGGAGATATTGCTAGAAGAATGCTTAAAATCAATGCAACTCTTGATGGCATACAAGAAGAGCATCAATCCACTATTGTGGAAATTGAAGGTAAAATTCATTCCCACAATGTTTCTATACTAATTCACCGAGGAGCTAGTCTGAGTTATATTACTAAATATTTAGTAGAAATAAACAAGTTGAAGAAGGTAAAACATGCTAAGTTATGGTTATTACAACTATCAACAAGGACAAAAAGAAAGGTAACAAATTTTATTTCTGATTGTGAACTCAACATTGATGGTCAAAGTACAAAGTTAAATATGAACATATTACCTTTGGGGTCTTAAGATGAAATTATTAGGATGGCCTGGTTAGAGAAACATAAAATGTTAAATTGTTACAAAAAATCGTTTGTGTATAAAGATGAAAACAACATAGTTAGAACAGTACAAAGAATCAAAAAACAATTTATGTTAGGAAAATATCAACGATGCAATTGAAGAAATGTATGAACAAAGGTTTCCAAATTATGTTGTACAGGTAAATAATATCCTAAGGGAAGAAATAAAACCAAGTTTAGAATACTTTACAATCCTACTTGGTTTAAAAGATGTATTTGTAGATGAAATACAAAAACTACCTCCAAGGAGAGATAGATTCCTCTATCGATCTACTACCTGGATCTTCCTTGGTATCCAAGGCACCTTATAGAATGAGTCTATCCGAATTAACAGAACTGAAAATTCAATTACAAGAACTACTAGAAAAGGAATATATCAAACCAAGTGTTTCACCTTGGGGAGCATCAATTTTATTTGTTAAGAAGAAAGATGGAACTTTGAGACTATGTATTGACTATCAACAACTGAATAAAATAATGATTAAGAATAACTATCCCTTACCCAAAATTAATGATTGTTGGCACACAAGGGCAGAACCAAGGTTCAATGCTTCAACAACGCACAAACAAAAACCTAACTATTGGCCCTTTCGGCAACTCCTACAAAGCATATGAAGTCTCACCCGAGGTAGAGGTAGGGAGGGTTGTAGTAATCAAGTGTCTACAATAAAGATGGGAGATAGATCTGTGATTACAATACTTAACATAGCACTTATCCAATAAGATTCATTCGATTATGATCCTCATTTACATCGCAGGGTAAACCCTAGTTATAGAGCAAAGTAGTAATAACCAATATATAACACTTCAAATCATTTAGCACACAACATTAGCTCATATCTAACATTAATTCACATCATTACGAACTAAGATACAACATTAGATGAATTCATTATACATAACATCGACAACAAAAAGAAAATAATCACATAAGGAACATCGCACAAAGCATATCAAGACACAGGATATATGTGGCTCACCCCAGTGTGGGTCTACATCCACCAACTTCTTCTTATTATTATTTGATAGTCTTCAAGCTTCTTACATTTGTATTCTCATGTGCACAAAGACACATAACCTAACTCCGCAGAGGATCGGAAATCTTCGAGATGCGCACTAGATCCTCCTTCCCAAAATTAGGTCAAGGCACAGAGCCAACTCCTACACAGTCTGTTCGCACAAAGTCGTACTTTACACAACCATATTTCACAAAGAAACTTACAATCTCTTGAACTAAGCCAATCGTCTACAACATATGGTGCACATAGCCAACCACATCTCATAGTTATGCACTAAGTGAAATACAATTCTTTGTGTACTAATCCACACTACTATGCACATAGCCAACACTCCAACAAGACTTCTTACATCACCTAGCTACTTATTTATAAAATTACATCCAGGCCTAATAATGGGTAAACCCATGGGAAGACATCCCAAAACCCTAATAAAAAACCCTAATGAACCCCTTGTTGGGTACACAAAACAATCTCTGCTTCCCCTAAGTGCTGCATCTTCGACCAGCCTGTCGAAGTCCCAAAAGTGGTTAAACGCGACCAATGTTTCCACAAAACTTGGTCAAGGGCCAATAGGCCCCCAACACTCACTTGTGACTCTTCCCGAGTCACGCATATATGGGAAGGGTTTCCTCGAAGGTCTCAAACTTATCTCAAGATACCTCGACTTGTTTCTTTGCCAGAGCCTCCTACTCGATGAATTCCTAAATTACTTTCTCTGTAACAGGCCCTTCCAAGCATTGTTCCACTGTCGCAACTACTTGGTATAGTTGCGATACTTGGCCTTCAATCTCTTCATAAATCATGCAGGCTTCGTCCTGCACCGACTGCAGTCTCTGTGTCACCTACATGAATTTGATCTAGATGGAAGTAACCTGATGTTGGATTAGGCGTTGTTCCTCTGATCCCTTCATTTTCTCAACTATGTAAGTAGCTTCATCTATGCCTCCATGGTGGATGCCTGCTACTTCACCTCTGGAGTTTTGCTTCCAGTTTCTTCAGCTCTCGATCTTTTGCAAGGTGCTCATAGGTCTGTGCACTCTGATCACTCAGTTGCTTACATTATGAGGTGAGTGCCATGATTCTTTCTACTGTGTTCCTACCACCTTCTTCCCTCTGATCGCACACTTCTTGCGGAGTGCTCGACACTGCTTGGATTTCTAACTCCATTATCCTTGCTTTAAGTTGTTGAATGGACTCGGTGAACTTCCCTACTTGCATCTCAATTGACTCCAGTTCCTCCTGTACCAAGCTTGACACAAAGCAGAGTGATTTAGTCATTGCCTGTTTTACCACAGTTTTCTCTACAAGCAGTTGGTCTTTTTATTTTTGCACATTCTCTTTCTCCTCCTCAAATTTCACCCTAATTTCATCTTTCTCCTGCTACGCAAATCAAAGTTTCTCTAAGACCTCCTCCTTTTATTACTTCATGGATTATGTAGCCTGCTCCTTTTCTTCTTGGACTCGACGAATTCAAGCCTCTGTTGCATCTACTAATCTTCATAATTGGGTGGGCTCATCCCCCAATTCTGCAATTTCCATTGAAAAAGGCGCAGTACGTACTGCGCGGCTCAAATGGATATCTTGTTGTATGTCCTTGAGCTCCTTCTCTATTCTTTCATACAGTGTTTCTTGCTTTTCTTCATGTATCTACAGGATATCCTCTAAGGCATCTTCTATGACTACAATAATGAGATCGACATCATCCAATATGCGCACATTCTTTGACTGAGGCTTATTGGCTTGGGCCTTATTTTGTGATGAGGGTTTCTGCGAGGAAACCTTCCTTTTCTTCGAAGTTTTGAGCTATGTAGGGGGCTTATTTGGTGGTGTAACTTCTCCTTTGTCTTGTTTCTCTCCTTCTTCCCTCCTTCCTATTGGTTCACTTCATCTCCTCCTCCTTCTTCTTGGTTCACCTTGTCTCCTCCTCCTCTTGCAGGTGAGTCATGCCTAATTTACTCTTGAGCGTTGTCCTCCTCATCGATTTCTATGTTTTTCACTTCCTCCTTTTTATTCTTTTTGTTTGTGTTAGTTTGTCCATCATATTCGACCCAGGTGACCAAGGGACTTCCGATGATGTCGGGGTTAGAGATTTCTGCATCTTCCACCGGTACAAGGAAATATGTTGGCCATTCTTTGGTGATATCTTCCATGTCTTTGTCATCCATCATATAATAGGATTGCATCTCCTCCTTACTTTCATCCCTATGCATAGTGATATAAATAAAGTGTCGATCTACAAAAAACTTCGCTAGAAGCCTGTACTGATGCAAAGTCTTAGGTGTCATTCATGGGAGTGCTTCAATGGTGAGCTTCAGTTGTAGGTAGTAGGCATGGAACATCGCGTTCAATTTCCACTGCTTCACCATAACATTTGTATACCACAACGTGGAGAACCTTGCGGCCAACAACTCCAATGGATCAAGTTTCGGGAAGGTTACTCCTTCCAGCATATGCCAAGCGACAAATGTGATCAATATCAGTAGCCAACTGAAATGAAATTCATATCCTTGATCTTGCACTTCATGAAAGTCTTTCTCCAACTCGTTGACGAGGTAGATCGCCCAGTTCATTTACATTCCTTCTACACACCTCCCTACGAGGTCTACTATAAATCCAATAACTTGTGTTGGATGATTCTTTCTAACAATCTTACCAGCTATAATATGACAAGCTAGGTGCACTGCGCCATCTTGGATGGAGGCTACCTTGTAACCTCTCTTTCCCTTCTCTACACCGCCATAGTCTTCCTTTATGCACTGTGCTAGGGATCGATATGCAACCTTCCCTGGGTAGAACTATTGAGGGTCCAGTCCCTGCATTGTTAGTCCTGTGATCAAGTGGATTAGTGTCGGATCCAGAGTGACGTGCATGTCAAGCCAAAGATACCCTCCATGGTAGCAATACAGGAGGATTTTAACGTAAGCGTTAACCTCCTGATGTCGACGAGAGTGTGAGATATTCATTACATTCAAGATCGTCGATTGAGAAAGATCCTTAATCCATGGCTGGGAGACTATGTGTGGCTTCTTCCCAACCGTCTTCATCAAATACTGATGTGATGCGATCATAACGTAGTTCTTCCAGTCTCTAAGGTTGAATTTGTTGTTCTTTAGCACTGGGATATGTCCTAACTGAGGTCCAACTACGCGTATCACCTTCGGGATGTATGCAGTGATAAAAATTTACTTGAAATCCTGTGGGATGTTGTCGCATTTAACCGCTCCAGCTAGAGGTGGGATGTAGTCTGGCAAGACTGATAGGATCTACTTCACGTTATCCAAATCGTTGCGGTGATTTCTTTGTTTCTCAGCAGTGCGACTAGAACGTATTCCATTCGATGGGGATGCTTGAAATCCGTCAGTCGACGATGCATGTATTCCTACAGTCATGAGTCTCTTAGTTATGAAGTCTACAAGTATCTCTTCCATAGAATTTTCTAATGCTATATGTTCACCCGACATTTACACTTGTAATAAAATAAATTGGGTAGGCGAATGGACAAGCAAGATACTCAAATGGGTGGTCAGGTCTAGAAATCACAACGTGATATGCAATTGATGCTCTAGTATATGGGAAATATCAGTTTGCAAAAAGTGGTCCCAGCGCAACGTCCGATGGGTTAAATAAGAAATGTCGTAACGGATTCCTCCAACGAACATGAATATTTCCATCAATGTGCATTCGTCCGTTATCGCGTTGTCTCAACGATCCAATGGTTGTATTTCCTATAATAACTGTGTTTCTAGCCATTCTAAAGAATTATTATAATGGTTAGGTTTCCTCCAATGGTCATATAGATTCGTCGTGGCGAATTCCCATTATGCGTTGTTCTACGATTCCTGCGAGGTTCCAGTTCTTCAAATCTGCCTCCTACGAGGTCTTTTCTAGAATTTCCCGTAGTTTTTCTAACTTGGATTTCTTCTTATTTATCTTCCTTGCCTTCTTTCATGTGATATGAGTCTTTGGATTCCTCTTTCCATACTTATTCTTATCTGTTCTTAGCGTAGTGACTTTGCGCTACTGATGTTCTTTCAAAGGGGCCATAGATAATACTTCTTTGCTTAAGAGGTCTTAGGTGGACATACTTTCCTCTTTCGTGGATAGGTCCTTGAACCCTTCTTGCGCTCTTTCAAAGTTGAAAGTTACTTCTCTTTCTTTCTTCTGCTTTGACTTAACTTATTGTTCTTGTATCAGTCGATCTATCCTTCAAGCTATGAAATCCCTTAATTCTTTCTTTTTCTTTTATGTATCTTCCTCCTATGCTTGCCTTATGATCTGATCCTTCTCAATCCAAGTTTTTCCTAATAAAAGTGGGAAATGGGCATTGTTTGCAACAAACCTAATTACTTCAAAGTCCTATTCTATTGACGTTTTATGAGAAATCATAGGTATATTAGTAAATTTTCCACATAGGGTTATCATCTTTCCTTTAAACAAAACTATTCTTCCCAATGAAGGTATCATAGCAGGATTTCTAAAAATTTCCCAAGTGATTTATGGCATAATATTCACATGTTTTTCTTCATCTAATACACATTTTATGTCATAGTCTTCTATCCTTGTAACTATGCGTTGTTTTTCTTTCAGGATCTCTAGTAAAATGATGTCTTTGTGATCATCCATTTCTTCTTTTAACCATATTAACATAGTCTCTGACTCTTTTTCTGTATGATTCTCAGTCTCTTGACCTTATTTATAGTTTTCTTGTCTCTTGTTCATCTTTTCAACTTTAGCAATTATTCTTGGAAAATCCTCAACCTCATGACTAATGGATTTACAGCAAATACAAATAGGACCTGCACCAGGGAATTCCTTAGCAAGATGTCTCGGTCTTCTACAATTATAACACAATGTCAATCCTCTCTTTCTTTTAAATGATCCCTAGTCTTTCCTGTACTGTGCACTGGGATCACATTGTTGGACCTGCAATCTGCAAAAATTCTTTCTAAGTTCCTGCATCCACTTATTAGTCCAAAAATTCTTTCTATTCATAGGACTAAGATATTTTTCTCTATTTCTATCAAATTTATTCAGATCAACTCTTTCTTCTAACTGTGCCCTAACATTTAGGCTACAACAAAATATATAAAACATACCTAGATTCATACTTTCGAAGAAACAATTTCCACTTATCTTACCTTTACCAAAGGACATAGATTTAAGATATTACCTCTTTATTTCATATCCAGTTTGTTTTCTTAGCACAAAGCTTCACAATTCAAGTAGAATAATGTGCACTACAACAACATATCTATGGACAAAGATTTATCTTTTCTTCAGTTCCTAGTAATCACAGTTTCAGGTCCCGACAATGGAACCATTTGTTGGCACACAAGGAAAGACAGAGGGTTCAACTCTTCAACAATGCACCAACAAAACCCTAACTACCATCCCTTTTGGCAACACCTATGAAGAAGATGAAGTCTCACCCGAGGTAGAGGCAGGGGGGTTGTAGGACTCAAGTGTCTACAACCAATATGGGATGGGACACAGATCTATGATTAGAATATTTAATAGATAACTTATCCAATAAGATGCATTAGATTATGATCTCCATTTACATCGTAGGGTAAACCCTAGTTACAGAGAAGCACATTAATAACCAAGATCTAGCACTTCCAATCACTTAGCACACAACATTAGCTTAGATATAGCATTAATTCACATCATTAAGAACTAATATACAACATCAGATACATTCATTATACATAACATCGACAACACTAAGAAAATAATCACATAAGCAACATCGCACAAAGAGTATCAAGACACAAGATATATGTGGTTCACCCCAGTGTGGGGATACGTCCACCAACTTCTTCTTATTATTATTTATTAGTCTTCAAGATTCTTACATTTGTCTTCTCCTGAGCACAAAGACACATAACCTAACTCCATAGAGGACAAGAGATCTACGAGCTCCGCACCAGATCCTCCTTCCCAAAAATATGTCAAGGCAGAGAGATAACTCCTACATAGTCTTTTCGCACAAAGCCTTACTTTACACAAACAAATTGCACAAATAAAATTACAATATTTTGCACTAAGCCAATCGTCTACAACATATGGTGCACATATCCAACCAGATCTCATAGTTATGCACTAATCCAAATACAAGTCGTCATGCACTAAGCCACACTACTGTGCACATGACCAACACTCCAACAACACTTCTTACATTGCCTAGATACTTATTTATACAATTACATCAAGGCCTAATCATGGGTAAACCCATGGGCTAACATCCCAAAACCCTGATACAAAAACCCTAATGAACCCCTTGTTGGGTCCACAAAACAAGTGAAATCCCGCGATCTCCACTTCACCTGGGCACTCCATCTTCGACCAGCCTCTCGAAGTTCAAAAAGTGGTCAAACCTTAACAATGTTTCCACAAAACTTGGTCAAGGGCCAATTATGATCTCTTTGACTAGGTTGGAGGAGAAAATATATTCTCTAGGTTAGATTTAAGGTCTGGTTATCACCAAGTCATAATAAACGACGAAGATAGAAATAAAACAACATTAAGAACATGTTATACACACTATGAGTTTGTCGTAATTCCGTTCGGGCATACTAATGCACCATAAACCTTTATGTGCCTAATGAATAGTATATTCAGCCAATATCTTGATAAATTTGTACTGGTTTTTATCGATGATATTCTAGTTTACTCAAAAACAGAAGAAGAAGATGAAGAACATATGAAAATAGTATTGCGGAATTTAAAAGAACATAATTTGTATGCTAAGTTTGATAAGTATGGCTTCTACCAAAGAAAGATACAGTATTTAGGACATGTAATATCCAAATATGGTATCACAGTTTATCCAGAAAAGATAAAATCCATTATGGAATGGCCTATCCCTAATGATGTAGTAGACATCATATCATTTATGGGAATTGTCAGTTATTACCGAATACTTATCAAAGGACTTTCCAAAATCGTGTATCTAATTAAATCACTACAGAAAAAGGGAATGAAATCCAATTGGTCGCAAAATTTTCAGGACCACTTTGATAAACTAAAAATATTGTTAACTACAACACTTATCCTAAAGGTACCAGATCCTGATAAAGATTTTACAGTTTGTGTGGATGCAAACAAAGATGGATTAGGAGGTGTTCTAACACAAGATGGACATGTCATCTGTTATGAATCACGTAAACTAAAATAACATGAATGAAATTACGTTACTCGTGATTTATAATTAGTAGTCGTAATTCATGCATTAAAAATGTGGTGACATTATTTAATGTGAAGAAAATTTATGTTACTAACCTACAACAGTGGTGTAAAGTATTTGTTCAGTCAAACAGATCTTAATGCAAGGAAAGAAATATGGTTGTCCTTTTTAGGTGAGTTTGATTTTGAGGTACAACACATCAAAGGTAAGGAAAACAAATTTTTAGATGCACTAAGTCAAAGGACTATCGAACTCTATGAAGAAAGTATCAACAAATTATAAAACAATATTGAACATAGAATAAAATCTACAAGCAGTAATGATGAAGATTACATCAAAACAACAACATAATTGCTAGGAAATGCATAAAATTTGAACAAAATAGATCTGATTATAGATAAAAATGGACTATTAAGGTTCAAGGACCAACTGTATGTACCTAACTCTGTTGATTTAAAGAAAACAACTCTTGACAAACTGCACAAGAATTCGTAGTGTAGTCATCAAGGATACCACAAAACAATAACATGATTAAGAAAATTGTTTTATTGGCCTAACATGAAGAATGAAACAACTGGATATATTTCTAAGTGTTTAGATTGTAACTGGGTAAAGGATGAACATCAGCATTGAGCAAGTCTATTACAACCTCTACCTATACCATAATGGAAATGAGAGATTATCTCGATGGTCTTCATCACAGGTTTGCCTAAGAGTCAAAGACAAAATGACTCAATTATGGTAGTGATTGATAAACTAAACAAATATGCACATTGTATACTTGTGAAATCTACTTACAAAGTGATTAAAATCGTTGAATTTTTTATGAAAGAAACATTTAGATTGCATTAAATTCCTAATATGGTAATTTCCGATAGAGATGTCAGATTTATGTCAAATTTTTGGAAAGAATTGTTTTCAAGTTTGGATACTAACTTGAATTTCAGCACCATCTACCATCCACAAACGGATGGGAAAACAGAATGAACAAAATAAATTATCAAAGACATATTGTGAATGTACGTAAGAAAAAAACAAACTAAGTGGGAGGAGTCCATGCACTTAGTTGATTTTGCTTACAATAAGTGTTATCAGACATCAACTAAGATGAGTCCCTTTGAAGTATTATATAGAAGGAAATTCACAACCCAAATTAGTTGGGATAATCTAGTTGACAGGATGATAGTAGACCATAAATGCTCCAAGAAATTGAGAGAGTGGTAAAAAGGGTACAACAGAACTTAAAAGAGGCCCAAGACCAACATAAAATCTATGCAGATCTAAAAAGAAGACATTAGAAATTTCAAATAGGGGAACATGTATATCTAAAAGTAAAAGAGAGAAGGAGCTTTCTAAATCTAGGAAATTGTTCCAATTTGGCGCCAAGGTTTTGTGGCCCCTTCGAGATTTTAACTCAAATCGGACATGTGGTGTATCAACTAGCACTTCCTACAAATTTAAAACATTATTATGTTTTTCATGTTTCATTACGAAAAATATATATTCATGATCCTGATCATATCATTTATTGGAACATGGTGCAGGTGGAACCAAAAGGCGAGTTCCAAGTGGAACCTCTTCACATTCTAGACAGGAAAGAAACTATACTTCGGAATAAAGCCACAACCCAGGTAAAAGTGCAATGGAAGCACTTTATCCCTAAGGAAGCCACTTGGGAATTGGAAGAAGATATGTTGAAATCTTATCCAATCATATTCTGAGAGATGAATGAACACTGAGGATAGTGTTTTACTTAAGGGGGAGAGGATGTAATGTCCTCAAATTTTAGAAAAATAAATGCTAAGTTGAATTTAGAAATAAATTTCCATTTTTGGAAATTCAGATTTGGAAATAATTTGTCATTTATGGAGAATCCGAATTTAGAATTTTGGATTATGTAATTAATTATTTGATGATTGTTGGGAAAACATTTGACTTGCCCAAATGTCCTCTTTTATTGGACACATGTATGAAATTTTGTTTTTAATAAAATTAAATGTTGGAAGACAAATGAAACAAACAGGTTAAAAATAGTTGACCATGACTCCATGAGTGGGGAACAGGTTTGAGTTAACTCGGAGTTGATTTTTACAAGTTGAAAAAGTTGAATTTGACCACTAGTATCCCCTAAGAATTAGGTATTTGTAAATATGTGAATTTCCCCAAGGAGGGAAATCAATGAAAATACCTAGGCACACAAATATATACAACATATGTGGGAGGCAGGACGCTACTTAGTATGTTGAGGAATTGAGAATTGTTTGTTGTTAGGAGCAATTGTAGTGTGAGGAAAATAATTTTCTGATCTATTGATGGTGACTATAGCTAAGGAGTATAACTCAATTAACCCTTATGGACTGATGTTCAGGCTAGGGGGTGATCAGGAAAAGTGATTATGGTTGTTCTGTTCTATGGTTGGGTGGAACCTGGTTGTTCCATTTGTTTCCCAACATAATTTTTTCATATCTGTATCTCAACTGTGTATTTAAAAAAAAAAATTCAAGTAAAAAAGAGAGGTATATCTTATTGTATTGGATACCAAATTTAACATATGAGCTTGGCCTGCTAGCTATCCCACCAGATTAATGGAAATCGGAACAACTGGAAGCCTATGTTGTCCATGTCAAAAAATAGGAAACCATATGTCCTGCCCGTAGGAAACCAAGGGAGATGGAAGCCCATAGTCTGAAAATGAACCAGAGATCTTGAAAATAAAACATGTTTAAACATGAACAGTTCTAGAGCCATAGCTCTAACCAAAACTACAATTCTAACTAGAAACATGATAAAAAACAGTTACCCGGTGGCCTCTGAGGTGGCCATGTCAGCATCTTCTTCTTACACTCTTGCTCGAGTTGGAAGCACGAAATATTGTGCACATGTCAGGCATCTCTTCCCTGTTGGCACGTCAAGTAAGCATCATATAACATATCAATGCTTTGGCTGATGAGGATGGCACGGTGGAATTGGTTCACCGCCTGGCTTCTCAAGTCGAATATCAGATTCAGGTGCTCCGAGTGGAAGAATGGCAGTTGGGCATGCCACGATTCTTGCATGGTGGATATGGGATGTGGCATGGGGGGCATGCCACCTTACCTCTTTCTCTTAGCATGTGGGTTTGAAATTATATGGCCAAAATGACAGTGGTGTTCCTGTAAATGAACCAGAGCTCAGAATAGCCTGGCTGGTGTGGGCCAAGATTGAAATGAGTGAGAATTCCGGACTCCTCACATGAGTGAGAATTCCCATGGCATCCAGACTCCTCACATGAGTGAGAATTCCCATGGAATCCGGACTCCTCACATGAGTGAGAATTCCCATGGCATTCGGACTCCTCACATGAGTGAGAATTCCCATGGCATGAGGTTGGTTGTTGGGGCTTGCTCCCATCCTTAATGGTGAGGGGATGGGAGCTGGTTGACCTTATTTATGGACAAGATAGGCTCCAGTCCACATGGCCTTGTTGTTCCTCATGTCACCCCATCTGGGGTTAGTAAGTACCCATTGGCAAGGGCTTGACATCGGTTTGACAGATCAGTGCATGCAGACATTTGGGCCTCCTAGTAGATATGTTCCATATCAGTTGTAACCCCTTCGTTTTCCAGGAAATCCGCTACTTTGTTTTCTTCTCACTTCACATGAGAGGGAATTATGGTGAGAGTGGGACAGAGGAGGGATCCAAAGTCCTCCATAAGTCTCGAGAGTCTCCATCTAGGAAAAAAATTTCGTGGGTTTTCCCCATGGAGAATTTTGGTTAGTAGGTAGATGATTATATGAGAGTCTCCTTCCATAATGACCCTGTGGAAGTGGTTGTTTGTTGTAGATTGGAGGCCTCTTAGAAGTCTCGTGAGCTCAGCGACATTGTTTTTGTTTTCACCCATGAATCATGCCTTGAGGTAGAGGATTTCTCCATTTGAGTTCCTGAGAATTTCCCCAAATCCCGCTAGTCATGGATTCCCTTTTGAGGCTCAATGAAAATTTATCTTTGTAAAACAAGTTGGAGGGGGGGTCTAGGTGGTTGAGCTGGTGGGTTGGCGACTGGTCACAGTCATAGTGAGGTGTTCATTCAGAATGAATTACCAATTTTGGAAAATGCATCGCTCCTCCAGACTACAATTCAGGTCCTCCGGTGTCCAAGGTTTTCTTTTGATTATTTCTCAGATTAACATGGACACTCCCTCCCAAGTTAGGTCAGGTGGGGAAGCCTTTGAGTGAAATATTCTTTTATTTCTTTCTTTCGAAATTTTCCAGAGCGTGAAGCCCAGAAGGATTTTCCAGATTCGAGCAAGAATAAGGTTTTGGAAGGAGAGCGAGTCCCAATTCTCTAAGGTATCTCTGGTGTTGTTTATGTTTCGGTTGGATCAACGAATTGATTGAGATCCCCGGTTTCAAATCTGTTGGCTATAGTGACAACTGTTGAAAAGGTGTTCCATCATCTCCTCTTGTTGTTGGCATAAGGTGAAGATTGAGGGGCCTATGAAGCCTCTTTTTTTGAGTTTATCCCAAGTGAGGATGCGGTTTTGAACTATGATCCACAAAAAGGTGGATGCTTTGGGACAGAGTGTGGAGCTCCAGAAATTTCCCCAAATACTCTCCTTGTTATGATTATGGTAGTTCCCTTGCACGTAGTAGGCCTCTTTGACTGAGAAATTACCTATGGTGGAGTACCCCCATCTGAGAATGTCTGGACCTTCCCGAGTGGGGATTTTTCTATGGCTTCTGCAAGCTTGCCAGGCAAGTAGATCTGTGTCCCTTGGGAGATGTATCTCCAGGGTTTTTGTTTTCCATTGTTTCCAAGGTAGGTGCCTGTCAGAGGTTCTCCATAGATCTTTCATTCATCGAAATGTGTTCGGGTGTAGTGCCTGCCTGAGGGGTTTGAGTTCTACCAGGTCGCTTAGAGGATCTTGTTGTTTCCATGATTCCTACTAGAAGAGTGCACTTTCCCCATTTCTGATCTCCCAGAAAACATGGTTCTGAACTAACGGTCTATTTTTCTAGGTTATATTCTAGATGTCAGAACCCTGTATTTGATCATTGTATCTAATTAGGTTGTCTTCTTGGGTGTTTGGGGAATATTTTTTTTTCCATATTTGTGCCCATAACTTTGTGGGATTCTTTAGCCATCTCCACCACATTTTGGCACCCATAACTTGATTGAGATTTCTAGGGTCACGGAGTCCCAATCCTCCTAGAGCTTTGGGCTTACATAGGTTGTCCCGACTGACCAGAGACCACTTCTAAAAGGTTGATGTCCATGCCATAATAATCTATGTTGGAGGTTTTTGATGGCTCTAATATTGACTTAGGCGCTTCGAGAGCAGTGAAGAGGTAGGTGGGTAGGGCTTGCAGGACTGACTTGAGAAGCACCAATATAGCTGCAATGTTTGGAGGTCTGAAGGTCCAGTTATTGATCCTATTAGAGATGGAGAGAAGCAGACTATCCCAGGAGATGGAGCACGTCAGTGCTCCTGTCAAGGGGATACCTAGGTAGTTGGACAGAAGGGATCTCTTGGGTATGCCAAGGAGTTGGGAAATACGATTATGGACCACTATCGGGGTGTTGAAGAAGTAGATCTTGGATTTGTCGAGGTTGAGGGCCATATGCGAGGCTTCCACAAAATCAGAGAGAATGGAAGTGAGTTTGTTGGCTTCTCTTGTTGTGGGGGTGTTCATTACAAGGGTTTCATCAACAAAGTGACTATGTGAGGGTGTTGGTTGGATGTTATGTAAGGGTAGACCTTTAAGGTATCCTTCCAGAACCACCACCTTGATGTATCATCCTAGTCCTTACACCATGGGGATGAAGAGAAAAGGTGAAAAGGGGTCTCCTTTCCTGATGCCCCTGGACGGAAAGAAGGGTTGGAAAGGAACACCATTGACTAGAATGGAACAGAAGGATGAAGAGGTGAGATTCAAGATCCATTTTACCCACTGACTATCAAAACAAAAATATTATAGCATGGAGAAAAGGTACTGTGATGGAGGAGCATCTCCCCATGTTAGTAAGCCAGCCAGCGAGCCACATCGAGCGCGTGCATTCAATGCTGAAGAGAGAGGTGCAGTCCTCATTTAAATTTGAATTGAATGTAATTTAATTGTCTAGGCTGTTGAGCCATAGAGCTATGCCTTTGCACAGGCATAGGATAGGATCGGCCTTAAATGTTTGTAAGGCTGATATCTAGATCCGATAGCGGACTAGACAGCCCATTCAATGCAATTGAATAGGGTAGGTAGGTTGGAGGGAAGAGCTCGAATATCCCCCTCAGGTGAAAGAGACTTAGGATCTCATTTTGGAAAAGAAGAGTAGGAAGTGGAGTGTGAGTAGTGAAGATAGTAGAGGATCTACGAGTAGCGAGCAGAAGAAAAGGAGTCGAGACCTTGTTACAGGCCGTGCTCAGGAACACCCTTGTACAAACATGCATTTTCCATTTTAATACAAAGAGCAGTTTTTCCTTCATTACTGTGTGTTGAATGAATGTCTGTGAGTGTTCCATTGTATGCTATGAATGTATGTTGTTATCATGCATTTGCAGGAGTGTGTCTGATTTCAGGTGAAGGTATTTGAGGCTTCACACCAAGAGGGTGTGATAGAACACTACGGGTTCTGATAGCCGTGCATAGAGGATGCATTTCTGAACACTGCAGGTATAGATGAAGACGTGCTGCGGGCACAATAGCTGAAAACAACAACTCAGGAAAGACCTCAAGGTTGTTGAACACCTTGGAGGCAAGGCTATGTAGGATAGACACAGTTGCAGATAGAATCTCTGAGGAATTCTGTGAAGCTCTGCCAGGTGGGCATTGAGCGCATGCACAATGGTGCATAGAGGAAGAACTCTGGTGTGAGTTCAAACAGAAGAAACATAATCACTGAGGATTCTGAGAGATATTCTAGGTGGGCATTGAGCGAGTGAAAGGGGAGAAGATACTCTGTCAGGTGGGCATTGAGCGAGTGAAAGGGGAGAAGATACTCTGTCAGGTGGGCATTGAGATGTTGTGCAGATAGGCATAGGAAGAAGAGAAATCTTTGGGTTCTGTATTGTGAAGGAAGAGTCCACTTAAGGATCTACATAGGGTTGTTGAACACTGTGCAGACTCAACAAGGAGTTGATTGAGCAGAAGGATAGCCAGGAGGGCATCCAATTTCTCCATCTATGGGAGAAGAAAGAAGGATAAAATCCCTTAGGGGTCTGAGTGTTTGAGAAGCTCAGGAGAGACAACATTGTGTGTGTGCAAAGACTCTGCAGAGGCGCAGAAGCCAAAGAATCCTTTGAGGATTCGGGAGTTAAATCTCAGGAAGAACAATGTCGTAGAAGAGCATAGGTGAGAACTCAGAGTGAGGAGTTCGCAGAGGAGAAAGGAAGCAAAGGTTGAGGCCTTTGGTTTTTGAAATTCTTCCAGATTTGGGAAGAAGGAGTGTGTAAGCTCAGGAGAGCACAACAGTCGTCGGATCGACAGAGAAAAGAGATATGGACTATTGGTTTCTACATCCAGGAAGACGCACAGGAGGAGCGCACAGAAGAGGGAGATCATGAGCCATTGGATATCATTCATAAATCCCATCAGCCATTGGATCATATAGGAGGTTCATGGGGTTTAACCCTTCTCGCGCTAGTGCGAAAGTCCTGAAGGGCATTTGGGCATCAGGATATCGACACTCGGGATATCGGAGGTCCTGAGGTCAAGAAAGCCGGGACATTTCAATTCCCGAAATAGTGAAAGAATCGCAGCCGTCCATATGAGGAAGGACGTGTGTCGCGTGATCATCCATTTCGGAGATCCGGGCACTGGTTCGTAGAGGTGAGTCTCGAAGGCATCGGATATCGGCATTTCGCGAGTCCTGGAGACGAGGCGTCTAGGACATTTGAAACCTTGAAGTCCCGATAGGTGGTATAACTACGGTCATATGAAAGGGAGGTTGTGTGGACCACAAGTCTAGCCTGAAGGCTAGTGGAAGTTAAAGCGTATCGGGAATCGGAGAATCGGGGATCCCGTAGATAAAACGTCCATGCAATTTGGAATTGGGGAGCCCGAATTCCCGAAGGAATATAAGGCTGCAGTATTATGGAAAGAGGTCACATGGACCAGGGCATAGCCAGGAGGGGCTAAGGCTGAAAAGAGCACATCGGGGAATCGGAGTTTGGGAGTTCGCGAGGACAGGGATTCTCGACATCAGAAAAGAAGAAACTCTGAAACCCGATATTGAGTCGGGGAAGGTCACGGTTAAGTGTGGAAAGGCCGTGTGGATGAAATAAGGACCTATGGATCGGGTTTTCAACCAAGATTCTATTGAGGGAATCGAAAGAGATAATTCAGCTCATGAATGAAAATGAATGATCTTGTGAGCAGACGTAGGAGGAGATCATAAGCGTCTGCATCATACTGCCAACTGACTCTATCAAAAGATTTTGAAAGGTCAAGTTTGATGAGCATGCCTGGCATTTTATTTTTCTTTAGTGAGTGGATCACCTCATGAGTGAGGATGATTCTTTCGATGATTTTTCCCCCCTCCACATATCCTTCTTATTCATTGGAGATGGCAAAAGGTAGGATCGGCTTGAGACAAGTAGACATCACTTTTGTGATGATTTTGTAGATGATGTTGCAGAAGGAAATTGGTTTGTACTTCTTGGGGTGAGTGACTCTGTCCTCTTTCGGGATGAGAGTGAGAAAGGTGTCATTGAGGGCAGATAAGACTTGGCCTGAGTTTCTAGCTTCCTCTACGACCTACCAGACTTCTTCCCCGATTAATTCCCAGCAATGATGGAAGAAGCCAGTGGTGAAGCCATTTGGGCCAGGCGCTTTCACTGAGGGCATTCCTTTGAATTATTGGTCCACTTATTCTTGTGTAATGGGCCTCATTAGGGCTTCATTATGTTCCTGAGTCACCAGGGAGGGTATATGTCTGGTTATCCTCTAGATTGCTTCCTTCCTCTCTTCACTAGTTTTCGTGAGAAGCTCCTTGTAGTAGGTTTTTAGTTCTTCTGCAAATCAGGTGTCTTCTCAGATTGGGTTTTCTTGGGAATCCTCCAATTGAGTTATCTAGTTGATGCAACGGTGGTGAACCATAGCTCTGTGGAATAAATTTGTGTTCCTTTCACCCTCTTTAATCCATTGGACTCAGGGTTTCTGGCACCATAGAATTTGTTCTTGCTTTTTCCTTTCCTCTAGCTCCTCTTGAATATCCTCTTCTTCTTTCATTAGATCTAAGGTTTTCTACAACGCTTCCAGTCTGGCATCGATTTCGTGCATGCGATGGAATATGTTTTCGAAGGTGTTTTTATTCCAAATCTTCAAAGAGTGTTTGACATTTTTGAGGTGTTGCTGGAATTTGTACATGAAGGTTCCATGCTCTATCTCTTCCTGTGCCCACCAAGACTTTGGTAGCTGATGGAAGTCAGGGTGTGATCGCCAAAATTTCTCAAACCGGAAGAGTTTGTATTTTGGTGTTTCCCCTTTGTCCAGACAAAAGGAAATAGGCCAATGGTCAGAGCCTACCTTTGGGAGAATGAGGCCTTCCATGGTAGGATCCTTCTCTAACAGTTCTTCATCTACAAGGGAGTGGTCAACACCATTGACTATAATGGAACAAAAGGCTGAAGAGGTGGTCTTCTTGGGTGTTTGGGGAATATTTATGTTTCCATATTTGTGCCCATAACTCTGTGGGATGATTTATCCATATCCACCACATTCTGGCACCCATAACTTGATTGAGCTTTCCAGGGTCAGAGTTTCGCAATCCTCCTAGAGATTTGGGCTTGCAAAGGTTGTCCCAGCCAACTAGAGCCCACTTATTGTTAGGTTGATGTTCATGCCATAATAAGCTATGCTGGAGGTTTCTGATGGCTCTAATACCGACTTAGACGTTGCCAGAGAAGTGAAGAGGTAGGTGGGTAGAGCTTGCAGGATTGACTTGAGAAGCACCAATATAGCCACGATGTTGAGAGGTCTGAAGGTCCAGTTATTAAGCCTATTAGAGATGGAGAGAAGCAGACTATCCCAGGATATGGAGCACATCGGTTCTCCTGTGAGGGGGATACCTAGGTAGTTGGATAGAAGGGAGCTCTTAGGTATGCCGAGGAGTCGGGAAATATGATTCTGGACCGCTATCGGGGTGTTGAAGAAGTAGATATTGGATTTTTTGAGGTTGACGGCCATACCCGAGGCTTCCACAAAATCAAAGAGAATGGAAGTGAGTTTGTTGGCTTCTCTGGTTGTGGGGGTTTTCATGAGAAGGGTGTCATCAACAAATTGAATATGCGAGGGTGTCGGTTGGATGTCATCAACACCATTGACTATAATGGAACAAAAGGCTAAAGAGGTGAGATTCAAGATCTAGTTTACCCACTGACTGTCAAAACCAAAAGATTCTAGCATGGAGTGAAGGTACTACCAACTGACTCTATCAAAATCTTTTGAAAGGTCAAGTTTGATGAGAATACCTGGGATTTTGTTCATCTTTAGTGAGTGGATAGTCTCATGAGTGAGGATAATGTTGTCCATTATTTTTCTCCCTTCCACATATCATGATTATTCCTTGGAGATGACAAAAGGTAGGATCGACTTGAGACGAGTAGATATCACCTTTGTGATGATTTTGGAGATGATGTTGTAGATGGAAATTGGTTTTAACTTTATGTGGTGAGTGACTCTCTCCTCTTTTGGGATGAGAGTGAGAAAGGTGGCATTGAGGGGAGATAAGACTTGGCCAGAGGTTCTAGATTCCTCTACGACCTGCCAGACTTTTTCCCTAATTAATTCCTAGCAATGATGGAAGAAGTCAGTGGTGAAGCCATCTGGGCTAGGCGCTTTCCTTGAGGGCATTCCTTTGACTATTGGGTCCACTTATTCTTGTGTAATGGGCCTCATTAGGGCTTCGTTCTATTCTTGAGTCACCAGGGAGGGTATATGTCTAGTTATCCTCTGGATTTCTTCCTTCCTCTCCTCATTGGTTTTCGTGAGAAGCTCCTTGTACTAGGTTTTTAGTTCTTCTGCAAATCAAGTGTCTTCTCTGATTGAGTTTTCTTGGGAATCCTCCAGTTGATTTATTCGGTTGATGTAACGATGGTGCACCATGGCTCTGTAGAAGAAATTTGTGTTCCTTTCTCCCTCTTTAATCCATTGGACTCTGGATTTCTGGCGCCACAGAATTTGTTCTTGCTTTTTCCTTTCCTCTAACTCCTCTTGAATCTCCTCTTCTTCTTTCATTAGGTCTATGGTTTTGGTTCCTGAGATGAATGTTTTTTGTAGTGCTGCCAGTCTGGCTTTGATTTCCTACATGCGTTGGAATATGTTTTTGAAGTTGGTTTTATTCCAAAGATTCAAAGAGTTCTTGAAGTTTTTGAGACGTTGTTGGAATTTGTGCATGCAGGTTCCATGCTCTATCTCTTCCTGGGCCCACCAAGACTTTAGTAGCTGATGGAAGTCAGGGTGTGAGAGCCAAAATTTCTCAAACCGGAAGGGTTTGTATTTTGGTGTTGCCCCTGTGTCCAGACAAAAGGAAATAGACCAGTGGTCTGAGCCTACCTTTGGGAGAATGAGGCCTTCCATGGAAGGATCCTTCTCTAAGATTTCTTCTGCTACAAGGAAGCGGTCAAGATGACATGCCAATTACTGATGTCTAGTTCTGTAATTGGACTAGGTGAAAGTGCCATTCTGAGTTTCAATATCTACTAGATTTAGCTAGTGAATAAGTGTTTTGAACTTACCACTGTCTTTCTCCATCCTTTTAGTTCCTCCTGTTTTCTCTTCCAACATCATGATCATGTTGAAGTCTCCCCCCAATATCCATTTAGGCATTCTCAACAAAGTTTTGATGTGAGTGATCTATTTCATGAAGATTTTTTTTCTTGCTGGCTCTGTGTTCCATAGACATTTTTGATGGCTCCTTCCTGGGTAGACCCTGTGACCATGAAGTGTGTCGTGAGCATGCCTATGGTGGAGAAGGGTATGTTCAGTGTGCCAATGTTGGGTTTCCATAAAATTTATAATCCTCCAAATGCACCTGTGGATTCAGAATGTATGAAATCACACCCACGCCAGCTACGGTGGAGGATGGTTTCTACTTCTACTCTAGCGCATTTTTTCTTCTGTAGTAGGAGGACATCAGGATTTTCTACATGAATACAGTATCGAAGGATCCTTTGTTTGGATATGTCGTTGAGTTCCCTGATGTTCCAGGTGATGATATTCATCATAATTATTGTGGAGGTGGGTGGAGGTATCCCTCCGAGATCCTTTGGATCTGCCCAAAGTTGAGAATGAGATTCCTTGCCTCTTTAATAAGTTGTTGGGAAGATTTGCTTCCCCTTATTTTTCTTTCTCGTGGTGTTCACTTTGAGTTTGAACTTGGATCTGTGGCTATACCCATCCGCATTGTAGATCCTTCTGTGGAGTCGTAAAAGACTTTGTGTCCCTTGCGAAGTTGCTCTACAAGGAGGGCGTGCAGATCCTTTTGATTAAGGGTTTCCTCAAGTTTTCAACATCGATGTCCGCTAGATCTTGTTCATCCAACTACATTTGGATGTCCTCGTTTACCCTCTCTTTATCTTCTAGGTTCACCTCTTTATTTTTTGTAGAGGTGTGCATTGTTGGACTCTTCCCTTTCTTTGGGTTTTTCGATTCGAGCGGATCTTGGATCTCTTCATCTTCTAACAACTGGTTCATAACTTCATAGGAGTTTTTTGATAGAATCTTGGGGGTGGGGTATGGATTCTTCCTCCTTGGGGGGTTCTTTTTCCTTCCTGTAACTATGGTAAAGCCATCTTTCTGTTTATTTTCTCCAGCCTTGGGCCCTTGGGCATTCAAGGGGAAATCTCAGAAGAGGTGACCATGATCATGGCATTTTCTCCATCGAAAGGGGATGTGTTGGTATTTGATTATTTGGTCCCAACACTCATCCTAATATTATAGAGTAACAGATCCAAGTAGAGCTTTGGATATGTCCATGTATACACAGATTCAGGCATAGGAGGTGTATTTTCTTTGATTTGTAGCATCTGACGATTTCACATATCGCCCCACTATGTTCCCTATTCATATAAGGATTTCTTCTAGCTAGAACTCCTGAGGAAAGGAGTATAGTCTGATCCACAGTGGAGCCATTGTGAATTCTTCCTTTTTTGGGCTGAAGGGATCTTTCTAGAAGCACAGAAATAACCCATCCGAGTTGTAGAAGTATGGCCCATTATCAAATATTTTGTCCTTGTCTTCAAGGCTGTAGAGGATGATCATGAAGAATCCTTTGGAGCTTAGTTGTACCTCATAGTCTCCTTTGAGGTTCCACCAGTATTTAATCCATTGTATTAGGTCACGCTCAGATGGTCAAATCCCTAAGAACTTGTCAATGAGGGTGTTCTCTCCAATGAACTGTGTGTGTTCTCCCACCCTTGTCAAGCTTATGAGATATCTAGGAGGTTTGTTCGATTACAGAATGCATTTTCAAGGCTCCCATCCATGAGATTCCTTTGGATGGGACGTGCTTGGTTCCACATCCATTTCTTTTTTGAGCCCTTGTTTTCCTGCGAGGAGATGCTCATGTAGTTGCGACAATGGTTCAATTTTTTTCC
>JZKD02S1590582.1:263930-276773 GCA_000966675.3 Picea glauca | reverse complement strand
CCCCCCTTCCATACTCATTCTATCTATTTAGTCCCTAGATTCTATCTGTACCAGTGCGTTGCAGGCGGCAGGTTCCACAACAGGTTATTCCAGACATGGAACAGGTTGCAAAGGAAGCATTACAAAGCGCTAGGGTTTCATCATTTCTTCTCTACTTGCATATTGATTTCATGCTTAGTTTAGAAATTTTTGAAAAAATGTCAAAATATTTCTTTTCTAGAACCGTGTATTTAAATTGTTGATGCTATGCTAATGATGTTTTATTATTGATTTTATACAGTTTATGCCATATATTATGTTATTATACTTAGAAGCAAAATTTGTTGAAAGGAATTGTATAGCCACATTAGTTGATATGGGTTGCCACTGTGTAAAATAGTTGTAGTGGTATGTTATTAAAAGTTTATTATATATATATATATATATATATATATATATATATAAACAAAATGCATTATATTTCTATTTTTATGTTGAACAAAAGAATAAACTTTCTCAATACATGATTTGTCAATTTATAAAAGAAAGATACATGATACAGTAGTGTACAGGTCATTTGCAAACAATAGACATACATATTTATTACCATCAATAGATCAAAGTTTAAATCTTACAATTTGAGTTCCTTAAACACCAGAACTCCATATCTAGTCAAAACGGAAATTCAAAGGACTACATAAAACTGTCCACAAGTACTCGCAAGAACTGGTGGAAGAAGTTGGAACTTGAATACCTTTTGTGGATAGGTCACGCACTTATTCAAGTGCATTGGTTGTTCTCCCAACCTATAACAAACATACAAAATAATTAGTGGCATACTAATGTACAAAATTATTAAAGAAGAAACAAGTAAAATAATCAAGTATACTTAACTTGGATTTCGATGTCATATAAGAGCATCCTCACAGCCTTGTGAATCCATCAATCCAAGACCCGAGAGGGGAAGTGGGTGATTTTTTCATCTGATGGGTTCCCTCATAAGAAAAAGGGACCCATCATCAGTTGACATATATGAGAAAATTATTTTGTGGAACTAAATTAATGAAAAAAAAAACTCTAAATTAAAGTTTTGTAGCTTAATACCCTATAAGTTTATAATATTACAAAGGGAAGATATAATACAGACTGTTTACAAGAGAATAGATTTAACAGTTCCATAAGTATTACTTCAAATACATTTTGCAAGAAAAAACACATACGAAGAGCTAAAGAGTATTGTAGCGAAGTTGTTGTCATAAAAAGAGATGGACACTCATAATAAATAGTGAGATTTTTGACAACAAAAAAATGATGCTTACGACATGTATGAATTTAATAATAATCTAGAGCAAGATGTGATTCCAATTTACACCTAAATTTAAATTTCAGAGAGCATATTAAAAGAAAATCTAGCTAGTTTTGGCCTCGGGTTTAACAAGATATAACAATGCATGCAAGTATCAGACCTAACCTGTGATGAATCGAGGAATTGTAAATTTAAACCAACAAGAATATCTAATTTCACTAGGCGAATTTGAATAAATAACCAACAACACAGAAGATTTTCGAATGGACATAGGTGTTTTAGCAACGATAGAACACATTTTGTTTCTTGACATAAGTAATTTTTATAACCGACACATATAATTATATGTGAGGAGTATCACTGCTAATTTTTCCAACAAACAAGGGTATATTATCTCATTAATTACAGAGTCACTTTTATACATACAGTCTTTTTATAAAGAACACAATTAAAATGAAGAATTTTGTTGAACATAAGAGTGTAGGCACGAGAATATTCAGCCACGACTTCACCAAAGTCTTCCCGATAGGTCCCAAACTGAAAGTTATATTTTCCTTACATAGTAATCTACCAAACAAGAAAATGTGGGGTTACATCCTCTACATAGAACTGAAACAAAAACAAAATTCTTAGAAAGGGTTTAACCTATGACTAGGGTTTCTAACCATGGGAAAATGAGGAAGGATACAAAGGGTTACAGGAGTTAGAAGACCGATAGCCAATTAAAAATAAAATCATAGTAACCCTGAACCAGATGATAAACTTACTCCCAAGAGAAAACCCCTAATACATAGGAGTATGAAAGTGAAATGCATAAGGGAAATTTATCTTACGACTCAACTATCTATACATAGGTAAAGTGTGGAATATGCGATAGTAAAAATCAAGAAATTACTCGTGTACAAAGAACCCTTCAACACAAGATACACCATATAGGAAACACGACATTAAGAAAACACTATACAAAGAACTTGTCAACACGGTGACACACTTGGATGTATAAGTCCCAGGTACAACAACTCCTTTAGTTGCATTCTCAACTACCGTAACTACGGGGTCGAAATACGATAAGAAATTCTTGTTATCGATTCAGTCCTTGGTTTTAGGTTTATGGTAAATTCCAATTCCCTCTCCGGAAACACCCTAGGTAACTCCTCAGGGAAGACGTTCGCAAACTCTCTTACCACTAGAAGGTGTTCTAGACCTTCCGCTACTCCTTTCTCATTTAACACAAGGATCGTATAAAGATTACATCCCTAGAGCAATCTCTTCTGTAGCTGTAAGGAACAAATGAAACTCAGGGAAACTTTGTGGTTCTGACCTACAATCACACGTATATGTCCCTCATCATTGACCAAGTTGAATTCTTTCTTATTAAATCATACAATTCCAACCATTCCATACCGATGACAACGTCATAAGATCCTAAGATTGTGACGTATTGGTTGGCCCTAGTGACAAACGGTCCCAGGTTATGGCTACATCCCATAACCTTCCCACCAACCTTTTGTTTGGCTTCTGAATCCATTGCTACAAATCTAAACTCATCATGTTTGACTTCCTTTACCTTAATTCTTTTTGGTGTTGCACGAGAAATGAAACTCTTGGTAGCCTCAGGATCTATCAAAATACCAAGGGTCTGGTCAGCGATGGTACTTCATGTATTGAGCACAGTTGATTGGTGCTCTGCCTGGAGGTTATTCACAGTAGTGGTTCTGACTCATCCAAGTTATCTAGTCCTCTCCCAGAATCATTCCTCGAATAGTTCCCATGACACGTCTTCGACTGCCATGTTCAAATGTTGCAAAATCATCTTCCATGATAGAAGAGCGCTCCCCTTTAGTTGAAATACCTCTAAGCGTACCTTCATTTTGGAGTTAGTCTCGAAGTGGAAAGCACGTCGCCATATTCTCCAACCATGCCTCGACAACTGAGTGGTCTGCGACACTCATGGAATTGAGAATTTATCTTTCTCGAGTTCTTGGTGAAATATAATGTTATTGGCTGGGGCATGTTGTGGACTCTCAGGGGTATAGGAGCCCTGGCCTCCTCTCAGTACAGAAAGTGGATCAAGGCCTATGACATTCCCTGAAAGGACCTTTTCAGGCCATCATCATCCATTACAACAATAAGATCCATCCCAAGGACTTATTCCTCCCCTTGGGGGTTAGACTCTGAGGGTGCAGGAAATTATGGAGGCATCACACATCCTTCCACAACACCACGCTGATAACCTCTGTGGCGTCCTCTAATAGAGATCACCACATGGACATGTTAAAGATTTTAGTTAGCACTATGTTAATACTCAAGGGTTTACTGTAGTGTAAATAATGGCGAATCACAGTCATACGGTTGAACCCACCCTGATACCATATGTAACAATCCTAATCGTTACAACTACATGTGATGCAAGCAAGTGCAATTGTTTTCTTTTTTAAGCAGGAAGGAAATTAATGACATCAATTAATCGATAAGACTTGACGACGAACACAACTTACACATACAGGAAAAATCCAACAATGACCCGACATACTAGCACATCATGCCACTGGACGAAAGACGCGATCATCAATAGACAAATGAAATGACTACCCGTCCAACATAAGTCAGACAACAACTACTAGCTAAAGGACAACATCAACAACCCGACACATCGGCTTCGATGACCAGTACCTAGAAACCTCTATGGCGTGCAAAACCTAATGCGTTAAGGCATTACAAAACCGAGTACCAACATCTATTACAACGAGCAAACACCCACATTGGGAAGCACAAGACTCCGACCAGGATATCATTCACATCTATTCACCAGGGCATGCAATGAGCCCCTCATAAGGAATTATGACGTCACAAGGCGATAGGCGTGACAGTAACCATGTCACAACATAACATTTCTATACCTTCAATGAAAGCTAAATCCCTCGCGTTAGGAGACTGAAATAACTGTCAAACATGAAGACTAAACCTAAGCACACAACAACAATTGACATGAAAACAAGACGCAAGGGAATCTGACGACTATAACATCTATACAACAAATTAAATTCCTTGCGCAACAAATTCTATTGCAATTATACATTAATTAATGGAACCTGTTAGCCACCGAAGAAAATTTTCCTCGAGAATCCATTCTTACAATAAGATTTTATTATTTAATTATTATTTTATTAACATAAAGGTCTCACTACCTTTGTCATTCACTAACATGTAAATCCTTTTATAGCCTAAGTTAAAACTTTCAACCCTATCATTACCCTTCCCAAACATATAACCTTAGATCAAGATAGTTGACATATCCACATTGTTGTGTATCAATAATTTTTGTTTAACAAAGATAACATAGACTAATTGTAGAATCTTTGTCTATTAATAGGTGGTTATAAAGAATTTATCTTGATGTCTATAAAATCCACAACATTGTCTATAAATTGGTATCGACAATGCCATCTAAAAAAATCAACAATGCTATCTAATAAATGAATGGTGTCATTGTCTACTATCAATGAGATCCATAACTGTATGAACCATATGATCCATAAATATCGTTCGGTAATTAAATATGGATGAAATTACTATGTGAATAAATATGGATGAAAACACAACCTAAATGTATGTTGCCTAGCATACATTGCTGAGCGAAAATATGAGTTCATTGTTGAGGGACATTATAGCATTTAAAAAGGATATTTTGTCTAAGTTATCGATGTCCAACAATTGAAGGCTAATAAATATATTGCTGAGTGAAATTCTAGCATACATTTATGGGCTAAATTCTAGCAAATGAAGGCTAATAAATATATTGTTGTGTAAGCCTCATTAAAATGCATCAAGTAGGTAAGTAAACAATGAGTAAATATATAGTAGTTTAATTACATTCAAGGGAGATATTACACTCTATAAAATTACAGGAAGAGCTATCATAAAATTGCTATAGGAATTCATTGTCATGCACATCATCAATCAACTAAATCATTGTCCATTAGATATGGGTAAAATTCACAGCCAATATATTAAAATCATAGAGTAAATACATGATAGTCCTGGCAGAAATGTATATGAAATTGCAGAGAAAATAATAACTGATAACATTGTCATAAGTATGATTATTATATGTTGTCATGCAATAAATTCGTTGTCTTAGATCTACACAAACATTAAAACATTGTCCTTCAATTTCCCTGTCAACAATCAATGAAATCGCTGGTATAAATTAAATACTAAATTCCCTGTGTAAATAACCATAGCCATTGATAGGTCCCCGAGGTGTAGGACAGTCGGTCACAGAGTGTGTTGTTAAGCCACTCTGTGTTGTTAAATTCACCAGTTCGAAACCTGCGGGGACAAAAAATCCAACCATGTTAAGGGTTGGTGTGGCTCAAGCCGGGTGCGATCCCCGGGTGATTTTGATGGCTTAGATGCCCCTGAGTCGCGGTTTCTCAAGCCACAGGTTAATCGCGTAGCCAACAGGTCCCGCACAAATTAACAAACAAAAAAAAAACCATAGCCATTGATAAATAATTCTCTCTATCCAATAATGTTAATGCTCAATATGTTATCAATCATAAAATTGTTTCTGACTATTATATCGTTCTGAACATCAAATCATTCTCTAAATATTAAAATCATTATACAATACATACAAATCCCTTTCAAATATGTTATTGTCAACAATATTGAAACGCTATCCAGATTCGTGGTGCATGGAGCATCATAAATTTCGTTGTGTATATCATAAAATAAACACAGGACTATGTATATAATTGAAGATATATATAAACTTGCAACCCTATCATTAAAATCAATGCAGACAATCAAAACAAACACAGGCATACAAAATTTTGCTATTCATGATATGGAAATCCATAATATTAAATCGTTGTCAACAGTAATCAACCTTGTTATTCAATAAAGCTATCAATCAACACGCAATCAATCTAAATACATAGATATTGGGCCTTTAACTCAGACGTTATCATTCACAAATGTAGAGATGAATCGATCAGATATGTATCAACAAAAACACCGAGACATACCAAAGTTTAAGCAATAAGAAACAGAGAGAAAAAACGTATTTTTAATCAATCAAGATTCGGAGATACCAAATCATAAGAAGGTGCAAAGATCAGGGGATAATTATAAGATAAAAACACATAGATAAGTAAGGGTTCGATAACTGCGTGAAAAATTTATCCTTCAATTATTATCCATGCAAAGGAAAGCAGTGCATTTGAATCTATAGGTCTTTAAACACTGAAGTGATGCTCGTCAGTTCGGCTCCTGACCGACTGCTCAGGAATAGACTAATAACTAAAGGGATAATGGAAAAACACAAATTTGTTTGTAATAATCAATATAAAAAACACAAAGAAGTCATAGCAATTATATTTTGGGTTCATCATTGGAAATCAAAGAAGAATACATCGAGCAAGGGGATTACAAATACCAAAGGAAGGCAGGTGCAAGAAGACTCATGGGAATGAAATCTTTAACCAAGTGAAAAAAAATAACAAGTGTAAACTAAATTTCATTGAAAATAACAACTTTAACATGTGTACCTTAGCCAAAATCAAAAGCTCTGTGTTGATGTCCCACACGTGCTCCATCTAGGTACTGCTGGCCAACCGATGTGACCTCATTAGTACCTCCCATTCAATGCTAGGGGTACTCTTATTCCCCCTGATTCCCCCAAGACACAAAGGGGCCATGCACACAATACCAGAGAACTTCTATCATCTAGCTCACCTCGCAAGGTTGATCTACCACTCATTACCTGAGCTGCGTATCCCAACTCCCACAAGAGAAAGTTCAGTCAATTAAAATTTCAGCAGTGTAACGTTACGCAAAAAGATGAGATCCATACTCCTCCTCCTCCATCATTTTTATAGAGTTTTCAAGTAATTAGTTTCCCAAATTCTTATTAAATTCTTTTTTCATTTAATTAATTATGAAAAACCTCCCCTGTACACATCTCCCAATCCCCTAGTTGCACTAGAAAATAATTTTATCAATTAATTAATTATTCCTATTTTCCTCACCCACCTAAAAGAATTCCTAAAAACACTCCTTGGTGTCCCAATATTCCCTTACAAATCTTAAATGACTTACGCCTTACTTAATTCCTAGTTGAGTTCATAAATAGAAAATTCCCACAGAAAGATTTCTTACTAAGTTAGACATTCAACTTTTTCTTTATGTTTCCCTTTTTCTTTTAAGTTTACCTCTTTTTCCTTTTTAACTAAAAATCAATTTAGCTTGAGTGTATATTAAACAACAATTTACCATTTTTCTTCTTTAATTAAAAATTAATTTAGCAAGTGTAGATGAAACAACCATTTACCCTCTTTTCTTTTTAACTAAAATTAAATTAGCAAAAATAGATAAAAGCAACCATTTCCCTTTTTAAAATTTTAATCCTCCATTATAATTTTGACTTTAATAAATAAATTTGAATTTCTTACCTCATTTTTGTTACATGTTTATTTTATTTTTTTTCCTGGGAAAAAGGTCGTAACTTTATTAGAGTAGTATAAAATTACATCCGCAGATATATATTTTCTATAAGAGTATAGGAAAAATATATATTGTCCTTACAGTGTCCATTCAAAACTAAATGTTCATCATATACAAAAAAGTTTCAAAATATGCCATTTTTTTTTTTTGTGCCCCATGACATCCAAGTCATGTACAATAATTATCCAAAAATCAGGATTACAGAAACGTTCTTAGATGCTCCAACAAGTCTTTTCGGTATGATCAACTTAGCTTTATATTCGTCCTTCCTGGAAGGGCCAGTGATATTCAAAACTGCGATGTTTTGTGTGTTCTATAATATGCCAAGTTCCATACTCTAGCTTTGCGGCTTCTTTGCAAAGTCAGTCAGCCAATGCATTCCTTTCCCTGTAGATATGTGAAAGAGAGATAATGTCAAAAGTTGAGATTATCCTTAATACTTTAGCAAGAAATGGTCTAAGTCTAGTAGTGTGACAAAAGTGTTCTTGTTTCGCCCATTTGATGATAAGAAGGGAGTCCCCAAAGACTTGTAAATAAGTGCATCCTTTTTCTACTGCGAAAAGGAGGAGTTTAAAGCCATGATTTCAGAGAAATTATGGTGCCAAGCCCCAATCCAGCCCTGAGATAGTCAAAATTGATGTTCAGATAGGTAAAGACATCCCCTCGCCCCATAGTTTAATTGATCACCCATGGCTTCCCTGTCAAAGAAGTCCCAAGGCCGACCTGTATCTATTTGTTCCATCTGTGTTCGACGAATCTTTTTTGTTCCCTGCCCGTTTCCCAAGTTGAGAGTGTCAAGGATACTTAGGCAATTTGCAGCCACCCAGGGAGTAGACTGTGGTTCATCCCTGAAGATAGAGTTATTTATGGAGATCCAAACTCCCCAGGAAGCAATGATGGGAAAGGATTTTATATTTTTGGGTGTCCTGTTGGAAAGCCAGTCGGCTAAGGCTTCTTCATAAGATTCTCCTCGCCAAGGTCCAATGGCCGATTTTAATATGGAGGCTTCCTCCCATATCGAAAGGGTGAAGGGAAAGTGTAAAAAAAGGTGTTCGATTGTTTCCCCCTGTGATTTTCATAATGTGCACCAGCTCAAGCAATGGAATTGTCTTCTCTGGTGTACGTAGGCACTTTGTCTTCCATGTAGGCACTTTGTTTTCTAAAATTGACCAAGTTAATAACTTTCCTTTTGTTGGGCACTTTTGTTTCTAAAGTTTCTTCCACCACCACTTCACTTCTTGTTGTAATGGGTCAGTGTTTAAAAGGACATATCCAACTTTTGGCATGTAGAAACCTCTTAGGTCTCCTTCCCATATAAGCTCATCCTCCCTTTCGCTCAATGGAATGTTTTCTCTCCCAAGTGCTCTAAGTTAAAGGTTCTAGTTACAGTGTCTAGTTCATTTAACCCCAGAGTTCTGCCATCTTTCAAGCCTTGGTGCCACATGGAAGTGTGAAGAGGTTCCATGACTTGTGCCAGATAGTAAAAACCCCCGCGATCCAACTCTTTGCAGAGATCGGATGGTAGTATGTGTTATCTTATGCATCCCACCCAGGGGTCACGACCGATTCGTATCGATTTTCTAGAGACAATCAACCAAGCTAATCTGTTACCAATCACTGCAAAGGCTCATTGTACTGACTTCCACATAACAGAGATTCTCGTTGTTGGGTGGGAGGGGATCCTGATCCATTCAGTCAGGGTAAGGGGGGCCACATATTTTTGAAGGAAAACTGTGGTCCAAATGATATTTGTTGTGATTAGTATCCATACCGATTTTTCTGCCAGTTCTTTGGAGAAAAGAAATATATTTTTTAATCCCGAGCCGCCCAAGGCGTTTGGTTTGGTGATTTTGTCCCATCGTGCCCAAGGTAGTACTCGGTTCTCTGATTTCTCCCTCCAAAGATAAGAGAAATGTGTCTTTCTTTACTTTTCCAAGATGCCTTTTGGGATCCACGAAAGGGACATCCAGTAGACAATGATTGATTCCAGTACCAACTTGATGAGGAATAACCTTCCATCCCTTGAAAGCCATTTGTTGCTCCAGGTATTCAACCTTTTTTCCAACTTTTCCAGCAACCAAAACCAATCTGTCTTCCTATAATCATTTGGTTTTAGGTGAAACCCAAGGTATTTGAGTCCCTCCTCCATATTAAGTGTTTGGAAGGGAACAAGGTCTAGGTAATACTATGTGTATTCTTCCGCGGTCTGGGAGAAGAGGATATTGGATTTTTGAGCATTAATCCTCATTCCTGTAGCAGTTCTAAAGAGTGCCAGACCCTATGAGAGTAAGTTTGCATCTCGAGTTGAGCCATCAAAAAATATTAGGATATCGTCGACAAAGAGCAAGTGGATAATTGTCAAACAATTTGAGATTTTGATACCTGCAAATCTCCCACCCAATTTTTCCCCAATTATGAATCGACTAAGTCCTTCGGCCACTAGGAGATAGAGTAAGGAGAGAGTGGGCATCCCTGTCATAGCCCTCTTTCTGCAAGAAATAAATTTTTGGCGAAGCCATTGAGGAGAATGGAGAAGGATATCGAGCTTAAACATTCCATTATCCAATTTACAAAGACCATCCCAAAGCCCAGGTGTATCAAAAGCATTATGATGTAAATCCAATTTACCCGGTCAAAGGCTTTGGATAAATCTATCTTTACCATAGATGCTTTAAGCTTCTTTAGTTTGATACTGTGGATTCCTTCCTGTGCGACTCCTATGGCTTTGTTTATCTATCTGCCTTCAAGAAATCCAAACTATTCACAGGAGATGTGTTTGGATATTATCGCCTTCATCCTTCTACTGATTACCTTAGAGATAATTTTATAGATGTAGTTGCACAGGCAGATGGGTCGAAAATATTCAAAAGAGGAGGGACTGTCTGATTTTGGGATGAGGGAAATAAAGGTAGCATTGATTGGATTGTGTATGTGTCCCCTTCCTCTAGATTCTTCGACCACCTTTAGTAATTCGGTGCCTAGAATGTCAAAACAACCCAAGTAGAATTCAATCGGTCAACGATCAGGACCCCTGCTCTTTCCTTTTTGAAAAGAGTGTAATACTTATAGTAGTTCTTTATCGATGACCTAGGCTGAGAGGAATTTTGTTTCATATTCTTCAATGAAACGAGGGAATATTCCCTTGTTGTGTTGTAAAAAGTTCCTTGATGTGTGTAGTCCTGAGTTCAACTAGATCATTGTGTTTGTTAACTTCTTCCCCTCCTTGATTCCTCAGAGTCCAATTGGTGTTGTTAAATTTTCTGCCTCTCGCATAAGTTTGAAAAAATTTGGTGTTTTCATCTCCACATGCTAACCATAGAGCCCGAATATTTAATCTCCATTGTGCTTCTCTTTCTGCCATTAGGGCCCTGCGTCATGTCTCTAATCCATACAGTTGTTCTTTTGTTTCATGATTGAAGAATCCTTGACCATCTCCATCGAGTAGCTCTGTCAGTTTTTCTTTGATGTCGATCACTTCCGTATCATCTTTTAATTTTTTCTCTTTGGCCCACCCTTTTGTGGCTTGTTTGAGTCGTTTGAGATTCACTACGAATAGTACTGCCGCAGGAGTCTGTGTATATTCCGCTATATTTACCCACAACTCTCTAACTAATTCAATAAAAGTTAGATCATTGAGCCATCCCTCAAAAAATTTGAAGGGGCTCACCACCCTTCGTTTTTTTGCCCGAAATTCAATTAGAATTGGATGATGATCTGATTCTCCCCCAAAAGCAACCCATTGCCTAACCAACTCTATGGATTCAAGTAGATCTTCGGTCAGCAAAAAACGATCTAGATGTTTGGCCACTCTGTCAAGTCTAGCCTACCTATTGGACCAGGTTGGAGATAACTTTGGGGTTCCAATTCCACCAGTCCCTGTTGGTCCAGAGCCAATTTTATAATTTAGATGGTAAAAATTTGAAAATTAAAATTTAATAAATTTGAAAATGTGTTTTATATAATTTTCATAACCTTTCTAAATTTCAAATTGTGAAAGGTGCATGATGATTCATCAATTCAAAAATATGATTTACATGGATGTCGTACTGCCTCTAAAATCGAATTGTCAAAATCGATTGTCGTTCCTAAATTTCAAATTGTCAAACTAAATTTCAACTGTTTATTAGAAGGGTTACATTTTGTCAAAATCATTAGATTCTATTTTATAAACTGTTTATTAGAAGGGTTACATTTTGTTATATTAAATTGGATTATTTTATAAATTGTTTATTGGTCACGGGCAACTTATGCCTTCTTGGTTATTGAAGGGGTAAGTTTTCAGTTTTTGTGTATTGCGTGCACTGCAACAGCATTCAGGAGCGTTTAGTTTTAGGTTTCAGTTGAAACATTCATTTCAGACACATGGAAGAAAGAGATCTCTAAGAGCTTCATCGGCCATGACAGTTTTTCCTTTTCGATTGATGCGTATGCATTAAATTACAGAACCGATTCAAACCTGCATGCATTATATCCTAGGAGATCGAAAGCGCTAACTAATGCAATCTTTTGCGAACTGGAAAAATAGAAATCTGAGACGACGCCACAATTACAGAGGTGGATTCCAAATTCTCAAAGGACAACGCCAAAATTTCATCGGTGTTGAGTGCTGCCATTCTGGGCTGCCCTTGTGCATAACTGTGGACACACTGGATTTTACTCTTGGACTGTATTTGCTTTTACCTTTTCGATTTAAAGGGCATAGTGATGTTAGTTCTCGCAAAGATATTTGGGTTTATGTGTACATGTTTTACTGTATTTTCAGGTCTGCCATTGCTGACGTTAGGTTCGAAAGATTTGGAGATCTGAATAAGGAGTTTGTGGAGTCTCGGCCTTGTTTTTAACTGTCACTCGCAGTCACTTGTACTCTGAGTGCAATCATATTGCCAATCCAAATGGGAGTGCCAACAATGCAGGTAATTTTAATGACACGAAGACTTCGACAAGCAAGTCTGCGATGTTTTGGAGTTTAAAATTTAAATGACCGGAAAGTGAAGCGAAGGAAGAGGGTTGCAAGCTACAAGGTTTATGTGATGGAGGGAAAACTGAAG
>JZKD02S1590582.1:249686-262879 GCA_000966675.3 Picea glauca | reverse complement strand
AGTGAAGGTTGCCGAGGAGTGGAGGTGCCCGAAGATTTGCGCCTTTTTGATTTCACAGGAGCAGGGGAGTCGCTCGGGGAGAGAGTTGGCGGGTGGGCAGAGGAACCAGTTATCGAGGAGGTCGAGGCCGAGAGGGAAGGTCGAGAAGGCTGCCAAGGGGAGCCCCGCTTGGGCTTCCCTTTGATTCGTTCTCTCATGTGTGCAGGTTGGCGAGGATTTGCGCTAGGAGCGAGCAGTCGGAAATGCAGGTAGTCGGAGGGCCGAGTAGCCGTGAAGGCCAGAGTGTGCTTGCGTCGAGAGGGGAGGAGCCCTTCCGATCGCGAGCAGGGAGGAAGAACGTAATCTATAGACCAAGCCATGCTGCTGTTATGTGGGAGGCGTAGGGTGGCGTAAATGCCCCTGCTCTTGCCCATCAAATCCATTTAAACGCTTTCATTTCCCAGGACGGTCGAGCCCTGCGGCACGGGGCGATCACGTGCCCGCGCATGGGTCTACAACGCATCCCTTCCTGTTCTCTGCCACCTGGAGTCCACTAACACCCCATCCGGGGAATGAAATGCAAGAAAGTTATCAACATGAAATCTCATTTATTGATTTGGAAGGATTATTAAGAATATTTCAACATGTTAAATGTTAAATTATTAATCACTAGCACAGCCACAATCATGTGGCTGATTAACGCCGAAAGACTTATTTCATTCCCACAATTTCAAAGTAGATATAAAAATAAAACAAAGGAACTTGATAATTATAAGTGTGTGGCCACGCACAAGATGCATCCTCCGTTTTTCATTAGCTAAGGCTTGCTTTTGATCACACTCTCTAATTCAAGCAAAAGTGAACTCTTGCGTTGACTTCATTTTGTTTGGAGATGAAGTCGAAGGGAGGGTCGAGGTCGTAGTGGGAGAACCAGTTCTCCATTATATTTCTCATTCTCAGATCGGACAACACATTTTTTGGCTTGTGCCAATCTTTTACCGAGTTTCGATCATAGGTGATAATAAGAAAATGATTCTCCAACAATGATGTAAGAGTCAGGGATTCTAACGGGATTCTACATGAATTTCTTTGAAATCGGAAAGAGAAACTCTTCGGGTATTTCTTTATAATTCTCTTTGGTGTATATATGTCGTTAGCTTAGCTCGCGCATTATTTAGAATTTTTGTAATCTTTGTTAATTAGGTAAACGTGGCAATCATTGGTATTGGCAGTGAATTATTAATCATATTAAGTAAATGTGAAAAAGTAAACAAGGAAACTGAAGCATTAAAAAATGCAAGAAAGGTATGAACATGAAATCTCATTCATTGATTTAGGAGGACGACTAAGAATATGCCAGCATCTTCAATTGCTAGCCATAAGATTAGTTTTTATAATTAAAAGATCATTAATTGTGCCCATCTTCAATAAGTATATACCTACTTAATAAGATTAATTTTTATAATTAAAAAATCATTAATTATACCCATATTCAATAAGTATACGGTTTACAAAAACATTTTGTATAGATATTCACAATTAAACTGAGAAGCTGAGGCAATTATTTTGATCTCATTATTGTAGATCATACGGATTTTATAGAACGCGGCCCCTGCTACCAGCTTTACTGTAAGTCCTATGGCTTAGTCATCAATCCAAAACTAAGTCACGCATTTGTGATGTAGGTTACGAAAAACGAAATCAATTTTTAACAGCTTTCTTATTTACTGCTCTCTCCCGGCTGATTTAAATTCTAGTCTGTCATTATAGTAGATATTAATGCAAATATTCGTCTTACAGGTCGAACCTGCTGGGGATCTGTCACACGGAAGTATTTTCTTGAATTTACAAGACATTGAGACAAGTTTTCACATGTGTGTATTTCTTTCTTGAAACATTATTTTCTTTCCGTTGATATAAGGTCGATATAATAAGAAGGGTGTTTCCTCTTATGGTATCTCTTTTTATGAACATGGTTGTCACTTCCCCTCAAACTCATGCACCTTGAGAGGCACTATGACTGTTTTCACTTGGCTACTTAGAAATATAAAGAATATTTTTTTCAGATTATCTTTTTTAACCTAGAGCATATATATACATCGTTCTAGGTTATCGGCTAATCACATTCTTACTTAAGTGAAACTCACTTGTATATTTAGATAATTTGTTAACAACTTAACACTTAGTCATTTCAGCATACATCCATGAACATGTGAAACAAAGAGAACACTTGAGAATCAAACAAGAGACATACACAAATATAGTGTGGGTGACACAAGATATGCCCAACTCACGACTAAGTCTCGTTATTGTGAAACAATTACAAATGAGTACTATCGACTCAATTAACAACTTGGTGAGAGTCACACGACTAACCTCACCTCACAAAGACACTCATATACAATTTCTTCACATTAAGACTCGATCGTCGCAACAACTTTCGCAACTCTTGTGGTGCGCCCTAAACATGCGTCTTCCAGAGACTCACTATCTCTTATATGTTGCAAGATTTCATGGATACCTTTGGTTCTGTCTCATATCATGCGTCACTGAGTCTTTCCAGAAGACTTTCACAAACTCCAAAAACGCCCCGACTACTGCTAGAATCAATCCAAAGAAATTCATCCCAACTATTTTCACAAAATCACCTCAAGGTAGCACAAGTCCTCCCATTTGGAGTGACTTGGCTCCTTGATGGAGCTCACTTCTCCTTGTCCAAATCTGCCTTGGAACTTTGGTGTTGATCTTTCTCTCCTCACTGGGTCTTCTTGGTTGTCCTCCTTGTGCTCTTATATGGACTCCAAATGTCATCTTCGTGAACCACCATGTCCTTTGGGTGTGTCATGCCCCTTCAAGGACCACCGAACCCTAAGGAGCTGAGCAACCCCAATATTTTGTCTCTTTGAGGACTTGGGTGAGGGATCCCATGCCCTTCTAGTTAAGGAGCTTACATCCTCCCCCACTTGAATTCATTTTCATCCCCAACATCATCCACAAAATATGTGATCTCCTAGTCTCCATCTGAACTTGTGCCCCCATCCAACTAAGTCTGCTGGAAAAACTAAGCTTTGTGCCAACTAGAAACCCCAAATTCTACCAAATAGAAAACTCCAAGTTCCCCTGCGAAGTGGAAAACCGAAGTGTCAAACTTGCACTACACAATCATTTACAACCTCATGATACCAAACACACTAGTTTCCACCCAAATTTATGTGTGACCAATCTGTCTACTATGATGGAAGGACATCTCTTCCCCAACTCTTTTCGCAATGTCGAAGTTGCCATTTATCATGCGATATCACACTTTATTATGATATTGTTGTTGCCTCAACCGTTGTTGTGACCTAAATAAAAACTTCAAAAATGTGCAAGTGTTGAACTCCTATGAACTTGCTTATATGGCCATGCTTCAACCATCTTAGCCATGTCTCCGCACACTGCATGCCTCCAAGTCCTCCACTAGTCAGGTGATCAATTGTCATGCCCCTTAAAAAAAAAATAAAAAAATTAATGGTTAATATTAACCCATTTAATTCTTTCGTGGGTTGATTGGAGGTGATCAATTGTCATGTCCCGTAAAAACAAATACAATTAATGGTTAATATTAACCCATTTAATTCTTTCGTGGGTTGATTGGACAAGCATTGGAGGAATAAATTATTTAATATTTAATATTGTCCAAATGAGAGTTATTATATGATGACAATTAAATTTTGAATTTAATAATTGTTGGCTCAAGAAGAAAGGCGTGGGTTTTAGAAACACGATAAATCTTGGAAGATTGTACCGTTACAAGTGGCGGAAGATGTTATGACACCTTATGACAGTTTTATGACAACTTTCTTAAGTAAAAATTAGAAAGAATCAGCGGGAAATGAAATATTGTCATTTGCAAGGATGGTTAATTATCTCTCTTTTTTTCTAACTTGCAGATTTGCAATTTTCATCTTCAATGGCCGAAATCCCGTTGGAGTGAAGAAGGTTGTGGACGAAACCCCATTAGTTTCAGGTGGCCAAAGGACAAAATCCCTTTGTTCACAGGAGCAATCTTATCCAGAGCTTGGATTTGGGCTTAAGGAATTTGGAAGTTTTGGCAGTTTTATGTCTGTTATCGCAGGATTAAATAGTTGGTGCTTTATGGCATTTTCAGTGTTGCATGTTATTTTAGGAGTTCTATTTCATCATTTTTCAGAGGTTATAAATAGATTGGAGAAACTGTGTACTGCTGGTTTGGTCTCAGTGTAACTTTTATGAGTTGAAAATCGACCTTTCCATGGTTTATGATCAGGCATCAGGGATTTATATTTCTTTACTTCTTCTTCATATTGTCTTTTAGCTTCCTTTTGTTAAACGGATAATGTGTTGTGTGACCACTGTATCGTTCACTATTCCGATCAATGGTTGTGGGTCCCCTTTCCATAAGTGTGTTCGAGGGTTTCTTCAACTATGTCCTCTATCCCCATACCTTTTCTTATTGATAGCTAATGCTCTAATGTGTCAAAATTATACAATGGGTAGATATAGGTAGAAATGAATGGTTCACTGATTTATGATTGGTGGATTACATGCTGATATTCTATGTGTATATTCAGAAGGATGGGTTTTGAAGGAAATTTTAGAGGATTTTCATGAAGAAAATCGAATGATGATTAACAACACCAAATCATCCATTTACTTTCCTAATGTTGATGAAGGAATTAGAAAAAGAATGTCTGGGATGATTTACTTTCCTAATGTCGATGAAGGAATTAGAAAAAGAATCTCCGAGTTTTTCAATTTCTCCATAGCTAAATTGCGGGATGGGATGGGATTAAGTATTTGGGATTCGTACTTAAACCCAATAACTACAGTGGCTCCAATTGGAAATGTCTTTTGATGCATATTGAGAAGTAAATCAACCTTCAATGAAATCACTAGTTTTATCAAGGTGGTAGGTTAGTTTTTATCAAATATATGGTGAGGTCATTCCTTTTTTTTTGGGATCCTCTTGGCACCCGAAAGGTATTCTTAATCACATCAATACAAATATTTCCTGCAATTCCCCTGATCTAACAATTATACGCCACTGTTAAATACAAAATCGTTTCTACTATTATTCTTGCGGAAAATTAAACCACGATCACAACCACAATCACAAAGTGAAATATCAAGAACACATAACACAAAAGTTATACCGGGAAAGCATAAAGCTAAAAACCCCGCTATCATATATTATGTATATCATGAATCATGAAACAATCTCATACAAAACTCTAATCCGAGAGCTCTCAGTACAACACAATCGTTTCACACTGTCATACACAAATTAGCAAATACATATGCCAATTCTCTGTGTCGAGACAACTTCCCTCCTTTGCACAATCTCTGCAATTTGAATTCTCACAATGATGCAAATTGCCTAGTTTGCACATGCTCATAAGCATATTCACTGCATGTGTGATCAAATCACAACTGATAGCCAAATTGTCCCTTTCATTTGTTATCTCAACTGGGTATCCACTGGATCTAACATGCATGTAGTAAACCATGGTGAATTTTCAGTTGCATGTGAGTTCACTGATTTACTAAACTCTCACTAGTGCATGTTTAGTTACAACTAGTACAACTGATATTAACTCACTTAACTACACTGATAATCCTGTTACAAATCCAAGTCACTCAGTTATGAATGAAATAATAGATTACTATTTATTGTCCAATTTATTTAAGGGAAAAGTAAATTAGACACATGTTTCTTATTGACTTTTCAACAAGAATTAGAAAAAGAATCTCTGGGATCATTTACTTTCCTAATGTCGATGAAGGAATTAGAAAAAGAATCTCTGGGATCATTTACTTTCCTAATGTCGATGAAGGAATTAGAAAAAGAATCTCGGGGTTTTTCAATTTCTCCATAGCTAAATTGCGGGATGGGATGGGATTTAGTATTTGGGATTTGTACTTAAACCCAATAACTATAGTGGCTCCGATTGGAAATGTCTTTTGATGCATATTGAGAAGAAAATCAACCTTTAGTGAAATCACTAGTTTTCTCAAGCTGGTAGGCTAGTTTTTATCAAATATGTGATGAGGTCATTCCTATTTTTTGGCCCCTCTTGGCACCTGAAAGGTATTCTTAATCACATCAGGAAAGTATCTTTTAATTATTTATGGAAGGGTCATGTTGAGTATTTGGGATCACACTTAGCAAATTGGAAATCCTTATCAAACTTCAATACCTATGGGGGTGAGGTTTAAAGGGCATATGTCCTTTCAAAAAGGACATGACAACGAAATATCTTTTGGTATATATGACTAGAGATAGTCTTTGGAAAATAATTTTGACTAAGAAGTATATTTTCATGGATACCATTTTTTACTAGATTAGAAGTAGGAGGAAAAGTACACACAATATACCAGAAATTAATTGGCATGGAAGGTAGGATTTGGTGGATCGATCAAGATAGGGAAGGATGCAATCTTGGGCTATAATGACAATATATTTTTTCTCGATGATCTAGTGAATTAGCTTTAGGATATTGGATACTATACTCTAAATTGGATCAATGATGTAGCTCACATGTCTATATGGGATTGGGGGTGGATATTATATGTTTATATTGATTTCAATGTGAGATGGTATCACCAACGAACAATATTAAAAAATGCACTGTATAAAGCTCAATTTCATTTTTCCAAGTTAGAATACAAGGTTGTTTCTTATTTAAACAATGCAGGAAGCCAATATACAACCAAGCTTGAACATATGGCATTGAAGGATATAGGATATTATATCCATCTTTGGTTGTTCACAAAACTATGGAAAATTAGAGGGCCTTTGAAAGGTCTACTATTATTCTAGCCAATCTTAAAGGGGAAGGTCTTGACACTAGACAAACTATAGTTCAAAGACAAAAATGGGTGGGGTTTGTGTTATCTTTACAAGAGGCACAATGAATCCAATGAACGCATCTTCCCAAATTGTCCATTTTCACATCAAGTGTGGATGGAAATTGAGGGATAGTTAGGGATTGTTCATTTTTAGGATAATGTATCCATTTTGGATTGCTTTCATGAGTACTTCACTTAGCCTAATTTAGAAATGTACAAGGTGTTTCCCATTTTGGTTACTTGGGGGATTTTGCTCACAAGGAATGCCAATATTTTCGAAGATAAATTGGGATATCCCACAATCATGGTATCACAACAATCAATTCCACTTCTCAACAACTACAATTATTTTTTGAACTCGAAACAATATCGTGTTCATAATGAAGTGGCGATAAAGAAAGTAGTTGCACTATTTTCTTTAATGGGGCATGCAAAAATTTGAGGCACTCCTTGGGTTTGGGTTTCATTATTCATTTCTTTGAGTCCCATTTGGTAAAAATCAAGTTAAATATGGGTCAAGGGACCAATAACATAGGTGAGTTTAAAGAACTATTTTTTCTCCTCAAAATTCTTGTGCATAGGAGTGCGTTTTCCCTACAAATATTTAGGGACTCAAAGTTGGTTATCGACTAGATGAATGGGGATAATACGATTACTTACTAAAGTCTCCAATAGATAGCTACATTGTTTCATCACATTGCTTTTAGTCATATTTGAAGGGTTATGAATAATGGTGCTAATACTCTTTCCAAACATGCATTAATTCTTCTTGTTGAAATTTTTGTACAAGAAGAATTCTCCGATGGAGTATTGATCTCCAAACAAGATTGAGTACCATATGATTTATAAATCCAAACGTTGGTATAGTTCTATGCTTTGTCTCTTATTGGTGTAATCAATTATTGGCATAAGTCTAGTATAATGTGTTGGTTGTCATTTTAGTGTATAAGATTTAGTCTCTCATCTAACCTTTTATTGACACAATATTTAGTGAGGGTCTCAGCCTTGGCATTTTTATGTTTCTATGAACTTATGCACTTAAAGATTGTACCTTTCATTTTTCAATAGAAAATACTTTTTATTAAAGAAAAAAAAAGAAGAAATACATATTATTAAAAATCTCATAAAATAAAGATAAACTAATATTAATTTTTATAAATTTGAATAAATATTTGATGAAGTGAATTATCTTTAAAAATGATAGATTCAACTTTTTTTTTTTTTAATTTACAAATTTTTTTTTATATATAATTTGCAACATTACATCGTGAAAAACATATATTTATAATTTAATATTTTATTTGGTCAAATTTTAATAATAAGTTTTTAAATATTTAAATAATTAATAGAGCAATTGAATTACAATGAAAAGATCCAACCAGCATTGCTATATGAGATTCTTACTTGCCTTCACCTTATGGTTTACCTACTTACAATGCAAAGATCCAAATAGATAAGTTAAGGAGCTTTTTGGTTAGATTTCACATAGTATTTCATGATAAGGATGATGTGGAATATTTAATATTCAATGCATTTTTTCACAATTTTTTTTTTAATAATATTTTATTATATAAATCAAGGAATATGTCCATTTTAATGAAGTCAACCTTCTAATGATTTTAATATATATGTTTCATAAAGAATATTCCTAGCATCATCAGTCAAGAGTCATTTCTATTTTTGTGAAGTCACTAATATAATGACGTGAGAGTGTATGTTGTAAGAGAAACGTTCTTAGCATCATTATGCAATCAAAAATCAAATCTTGAAAGAATATTCCTAAATCAATAAACAGCCAAAACCTTCGCGCTACGAAAGAGGAAAAAAATGCAGTTATACCTTAAAGTTATCATTTCGAGTCACATTTGAACCAAATTGTATTCTTACATCTAAAAAAAATAATTTATTAACAAAATCAATTTTTTTATGTCTATTCATTAATCTGTTTCTCGACTAATTAAAAAGAGGGAAAAATAAAAATAACTTTGCTTCTAGCTATTAAGAGAAGAAAAACAAAAATCTGTTACATGTAGAACCATACACACATTTTTTCCCACTAAAAGATATTTTGTTCAACCTGTAAACAAGATGGAAACTTTGTGAATGTCTGTAAATTGAGGAAACTTGCTTCAAGACGACGACTTCCAATTATTATATAAAGAAGATAATATATAACAATCTGCCGTCTGAAACAACATTGATATAAAGAATCCTTCTATTTAATATGGCGTTAATGGCGTGAGACAATTCAAGGATAAGAACACCAATTTAATATTTAGCGGCGTGAATCTTAGTTGGTCTCCGATTTCTAGTTGGCCTTCTTTTTAAATGAAAGGTTGTCTCGAAAGAAACAAATCAAAGCTTACGTCCTTTAACAAATACCATTAGAGTTACGCAGATTTTCGCTGTAGTTTCAGATCTTATCTCACATATATGTTTACAACATTCAGCACAGTCGTAGGTATCTGGTCCATTATGATGTCCGGAATCCTTCCATTACCGATCGAGTCGGAGGATAAGCATGTACAGGCCACTACGTCTTCTAGACACTCCAAATCTGAAGTCGATTTCGTGGTGAACCATGAAAATGTAAAACAAGATCTCTCGGGCTAACCAATTCTCCTGATACTGTTCTATGCATCGATGCCTTGGGGAGCGAACCATTCAGAAGAGGAGCCTCCCTTCAGATATTATCAGATATTGAAGATAAAGGTAGGGATGAAGAACAGCGGAGAGCCATCGAGGAGTATTACTCCTCCTCAGATTTGGTTGAGAACAAGATTATAAGCTGTACGTTAGATAAGGAGGCTGAAGACGAAATCGACAAACTGACGGCCAAATTTAGGAGCTGTATCATGAAAACCATATACGGTGAAACTAGGGTTTTACATGATGGAATCCTTTGTGTGGAGAAGGGTCTAAAATTGAAGATAGCAATGATCGTAGTGCACCACAGCTCAATTCATTCTAACGGTTACAGGCACCGACCATCCTGCCAGGGGAGAAAATCTCTTATTCTGGAGCCCATGAATTCCCGTTTTCATCGGGGAAAAACTGATGTTTCAAAGAAGATTCAAAATCCCCAAAATGATCTTGGACAGTCAAAGTTACCGCTTCCTCCTCGCCTCAGGGAAGCCTCTTACAGAAATCCATTGCATCTCAGCTTTCCCTGCAGGGATTTGATTGAGTTGCCACCACCAAGCTCTATCGAACAACTTTTCAGTCCCAAGGAATCGTCCGGACGAAATAGCGTGCAGTCAGCACTCTCTAAAGTCGTGAAAAATCAGAAGGAGATCTCGGTAACAGTTACTCGTTCTGCAACATAAGCCGTTGTTTATGCCTTCGATTGGAGATATTTTGCTATTTAAATTTTGGCCTTTTGTCTTTTAGAATTCTAAAACTCGTCCTTGCTTTCCATGCGTTGCAGGTCAAGTTATGGAGGAGCAGTCTAGATTTGATACGTTATTATGGAAAACTTAAGGTCCATACTCTATGCGGCTTCTGCATTTATATCTGTATTCTCCCTTTTGTCTATCATAATAACTAGTTTACTTCCAATTTTTTCAGTTCCCAATGCATCCATGCTGGCGTCCGGCAGCTTGTGGAGAACCCAGATTGCAGGTATGGCATGGTGATCATCTGAAATGCTTATATTTGTTTTCTCCCCTTTGTCTATCATAATAACTACTTTACATAAATTTTCTTTCAGTTTCCAAGTCTCCATGCTGGCGTCCGGCTGCTCATGGAAAACCCAAATTACAGGTATGGCATGTGTTAAATATATTGTACCCTCAACAGTATGACCGTACACTGCGAGCTATACTGGACAGTTGTACTTTCTAATTTTGTCTTGCTTGAGCATATATAGCTCAACCATCGTGCATTGTAAGTGTGTTCTCTACGTTCTGTATTTTCTGTACTTCTTCATACATTTCAATATACTGTTCTATTCTCTTATCTCTGCATTTCTCTTTGCTCCACAATTTATCATGGTATCAGAGCTTCAACAGTAAGCCTCTTCACATAGACGGGAGAGCCACACGATCCTCACAATGCAGAGCTTACACGCATCTTGAGAGAACGCGACACAAACTTTTCACAAGGTTTGGAAAGCTGTCTGCAATACTCTTTAAAGATCGCCGTAAGAAGCTTGCGGAGGAAGCAAAGCGTACAACGCTCGAAAGATCCTGGACGAAGAGAACACAGAAGAAGAAACAGTAACGATTCTTGTAATTTTTTCAAGAATCGTCAAAGATTGACGAAAAAGAGTTGCAGAACGGAAGTTCACTTAAAGAACTCGAAGAAAACATTCCAAATTGTTAAAGATTCATGTGAAAGGCAGAATCGTTTAAAGATTTCAAGAAATCGCTCAAATCTGTCAAAGATTGTAGCAGATAACGAAGAATTCGTGCATTTCATTCAAATCTTTGAAAGATTCACGAATCTTTCTTCCACAGGTGAAAAGAACAACCACTGAGGCCTTAAGAGTCGTCCTGTGAACGGATCCAGAGTGGGAAACCAACCCAGAAGGGACAAGGAGAGCGCGGAACAGGAAAAAGCATTTCAGCCGTCAGATCTTGTGTGAAGGCCCGACAGTCGTTAGATCAGCAAGAAGGTGCACGATGATTAGTCGTTTGAAGCGCACAGGAGAATTTTTCACTTGAGAAATCTCGTCGTCATCTTGACTGTCCATCAAGAGACACATGGCGATATCTTATTCCATCGCAAAATCGGGAATCGGGAGTTGGACGAGCAAAGGAAACTGCTCTCTAAAAACTCCGATACGCGATATCGCGAAATCCCGAGAAGACTTGTGAGTCGTCCATCTCAGAGGACAGGTGGCAGCGGATCAACGCATCGTTGACATTCGGGGTTTCAAGTTGTCAAAGAAACTTGACATCGCAACTCGCGAAATCGCGATACGCCAAATCGCAATCAGATCTCAACCGTTCATCTCTCCTAGACACGTGGCGAACATCGTCGCGCCCATCAACATTTCGGCATTCGGGGTTTCAAGTTGTCAAAGAAATTTGACAGCGCAACTCGTGAAATCGCGATACGCGAAATCCTGATCAGATCTCAGCCATCCATATCTCCTGGACACGTGGCAGACATCAAGGGCGTCGTCAGCGTATCGACAATCGGGGTTTCACGTTGACCAAAAATTGGAGCATTGCAAATCGCGATATCCTGAGGAGGAATCAAGACCGTCCATTACTCCCGGACGCGTGGCGTAAATCCAGGAACTTGGGAAAAGTTCTGACAAGGAAAGAACCCATCGGAGTATCGGGATTCGGCGTTTCGTGATTCTTGAGGAAAAGAAACTCAAGCACTTCAAAACTCCGAACTCCGAAATCCCGACAGGAGGTAAACTCCGTCGTGGGGCCCAGCTCACGTCATCACATCAATTCGTGGGATCGGGATTCTCCTCGGTGAAATCCCCGACGCAGATCTGAGTCGTCCATCTATTGAGGATGCATGGCAGAGATCAAGGCTTTCCGAAAATTTCCCGAAAGAAGAGTTCATCAGCATTCCGGGATTCGAAGAATGGCAGATCCTAACGACGAGACGTCTGGTGCATTTGAAGTTTTGACTTTGCGAAAAGAGATCAGGTCCGCCCATCATAGGAGGACGCGTGTCACAGATCGGAGCCATCGAGAAAAGTCCCGACAGGACAGCGCCATCGAAAAATCGGAAATCGGGGAATCGAGGAGTAAGAAAACCTCGACATCAGAACTCGCGAAATCTCGATTCGCGATATCCCGATAAGATATGGACCGTTGAATTGTCCAAAGGCGCTTTTTTGTGTTTCGGCATCTTGAAAGACAACAGAACGGGAAAATCCCGTAGCGCCTTAACATTCAAGCGCGTGGTCACATTGCAAGGAGACCCAGGGCCAATTCAAGCCCGATAAGCTCCCATAGGCCATCGGCAAATTGGCGTTTCTGAGATCGGAGGTAAATACGAATTTTTCCCTCTATTTCTTCTGCAATTTTTTTTTGAAATGGCATCATCTAGCAACCTAGGACCAACTCAGGGTCCGATACTTCTCGGAAATAACTATGAGTTCTGGTCTCTTCGAATGAGGTCGTTCCTGCAAGCACAAGAGTGCTGGGAACCAGTGGACCTTGGATATGTGGAACCAGATCCAACAGCCCTCACTGCCATGACAAATGCGCAGAGAATTGCTCAGGCAACTCTGAGGACCAAAGAAAACAAAGCGAAATTTTGGATTCAGAACTCTGTGGATGATTCGATATTCTTGAAAATCACAGGCGTTGGTACTTCCAAACAGGCCTGGGACATCCTCAAAACGTCCTACCAAGGAAATGACAGGGTAAAAA
>JZKD02S1590582.1:231313-242812 GCA_000966675.3 Picea glauca | reverse complement strand
GGGATTCGGGGTTTGGTTGTGCATGTGAATTGTGTTTGCATGAACCGCGAACTCCCGAGTCGCGATATCCCGATTTCCGAAGGAGGGGAAAGAGCCGAAGGAGTTACTGTGGGTGACTCGTGACTTCTGAGGGGAGTTGGAAGAGCTTAGACTCTTCGGGCCCGCAAGGAAGAAGGTCCTGGTGGAGCAGGCTGCTCGCTGAGGGGCAGGTTGCGTCAGAAGCGCAAAGAGAAAATGGGGATTGTATCTGGCATTTCAGGGCTATACTTACGCCTTGCCCTTTGTTTTTCTTGGTATCGGGGTGGTGATTTCTCCCTTTAGTTTATAGTCTATCCCTAGTTCCATAGGACCAATAGGCCTTTGTGACAAATTAGTACGTGCCCAGGAGGAAGTGCCTTAAGAACAGTGCTGAGAAACGGTTCAGTGATAGGAGGTTTTAGACAGCGGGCACCATAGCCAGGAGGTTTTTCCATAGACAGTATCACAACCAGTCAGTGATAGAACTAGTGGCAGGCAGGCCCGATTCCATCGCACGAGATAAGAAAGAGATAGATTGTGGTTTCGACCGAATGTTGGCTGTCAGTTAGCAAAATTTTTAATCTTCTGTCAAACATATTTTTAAATTTTTGAATATACTGTCAAACATATTTTTAGAACACTTTAATGACCTCAAATTAAGATGAACTTTGATAAATCTTACTGTTTGGAGTAGGCATATTTCTTTTGATACAGAATAGTACCTTGACACAGCGTGTAGACTTTTCAATTTGACAAAATGCATAAATGAGATTTTGTCTCCTGGACAACAATGATTGCAGGGTATGCCATGCATTTTGAGAAGGAAGTCCTAAAGTTATTTCAACAGACATGAAACTTACCTCTCCCAGTGCTCGCGACCTCTCCACGACCCCTACAACCTCCACAACCTCTCCACGTCCTCTCCACGACACCCACGACCCTTGCAACCTCGTGACCTCTCCACGACCCCTGCGAGCTCGCGACCTCCTCGGCGACCTCTCGACAACGTTTACATAGAGCTCGTAGAGGCGATTACGCTAACAAAATTTTGTAAACATTGCAAATTCGATGTGTGGCTAATATATAAACCATATTTCGACCGAAAGATAGTTTGGCCGAACTATCTTTCGGCCGAAAACTTATTGCCAGAAAGAAAATATCCGGTCGACCAAATTTCTACATGCAAATTGAGGGGGCGGTTATTGCACCGTTCGATTTGACGTTTATTTTTTCGGTCGAAAAATAGTTCGGCCGAAAATAGTATCTTTTGGCCGAAAAATATTTTGAGTTCGGCCGAAAAATGGTTTTTTGAAATTTTGGAGAGTTGATTGTCATGAAAGTGTAACCCACCTTCGTGATTCCACCCCTTACATAAAGGCTTTAGATAATGTGAAGTTTGAAGGGAATACTTGATGTGGATTATTGATGTGGTTTTTATGTTAAGTGACCAATTAATTTATATGATCTAAGAACTCCTATACCTTGTGAAAAATGGTCTTACTTTATTTCATAACATTGATTTATTTTGATGCACCTGACATGGTTCTCTAAACGACATCGCCTTCTTTCACCTAAGACATTATGCATGTGTTTGTAGGATATGGCACATGCGATGTAGAGCGTTGAGTCATTTGATGGATTACATACTCATACATAGGCTACTATATTTTTTGGACCTTCGATGATTGACAAATGTAATTGTGTTTGAAAGATATGGTCATGATGGTACACATCAAGGAAAAATGCCCACACATTGTAAAATGCACCCACACCTTACTCGTCCACTTGATGGATGATGTGGCACTTGATTTGACCTAGAAACTACTTAGAGAAGTGGTTCACAGTCATTCCACCTTGGACGATGGATCTCTCATCATGCCATTGGATGATGATAATATCATGCGCTAGGGTTTGATTGGTATGATGGTGTTTTCTTGCCACTTGGATACCATATGATGATTTGAGATGTGACATGGCACTCTTCCACCTTGCTTGTACCTTGCATGATAAAATGTGGCCTTGGGAGGAACTCCACCCTTCAGAGGCTTGAAATCACCATAATGTGACCTTATGATGATTTATTTACATGATTTAGCATTTGTACAGGCTATTTTAGTAGTTGGGCCCACTTGTAGCATGAAATATTATTGTCTTACACCTTTATGTGGACATTCGCACTAGGGATACCTCATATAAATGAGGATAATTCTCAAACTTATTTTCTCCTCATCACAAGTCCTCACACTTGTGAGGTATCTCTCTAAAACGTTTTTCTCTACTTATCGTTTCTATTGGAATCTCTTGTGTGCACTATTGGAGTGATTTTCGATAGATGTTTTCTATTGTTTATGGTGATATCTTCGTGAAATAGGGTTTCCTCAAGATCATGTTCCTTTCTAGTAAGTGTTTACTTTGATTGCATATAATTTTTATTGATTTATCTTGGTAATTTTTTCTTTTAGAATGGTAGGTTTTCAAGTTATCTTGATATTTATAAAATATTTAAAGGCTATAGGAAGGATTATGTGTGGTTATCCCCTTTCCTTTTTTTCACCTTAACTTGTTGAACCATTTAATATTCTCTCTAAGGGTTAGGAGTGACTATCCATTTACAATTTATCGTAGCTAGGTTCTAGTTCTAGGGGTTAGGAGTGGTGATTCCCTTTGGTCCAAGACCTAATTCAATTCACCTTCTTTTCTACCCACACTAGAGAAAGTGGGGTGACACCTAGGCTTTATCAATGGACAAAATTTAAGCGGTTTTCCTTTGAGGTTTTACCTATTTCTATAAGTGGACATCTCTAGGGGTCAAACATTCACCTTCTCTCTTCCATGGCCTCCTTGAATTTATATTGACTCCATTCTCCCTAAGAAAGTAGATGCCACTAGTCTTTTTTCTTATGTTTCTTAATACTCTCAAAACCCTCACTTAATATATCTTTATGACATCATTGGCATGATAATAATACCTTAATTCTTTCTATAACCATTGGATAACTTTATTTTACCATAACGTGATTTGCACAATCATTATGGATGTTATATATTATTGCATTCTTGTTAACATTGTGGCAAAAATTTCACAATAATATTTTTTAGCGCCTGGATATTGTACCACGTTTTGAAGGCTAATTTCCAAGACATAATTGCCAATTTTACTCGTTGATTACTCATTGTTGGTCAAAATTATTTATTGCTAATATAGACTGGTTTATACTGCAATTTTACAACAACTATTGGTTTCACTTGTTATCTAGTGTCTAATGGTGATTGATATGCAATATAACTTAGTAATTGATGATTTTGTGGATTGAAAAGTTTCCTTCTTTTTATAGGTTGACCAATTACCTAATTCAAAGTAATTATTTCCTTCACCTCTCCCAAAACTAACTTAACCTACTGAGTGACTAAGATAGGGGGTTTATAGACTTTCCTTAGCCTGGTATATCTTGAGGTAATTAGGGAAGCATCCCTTGTGTTCAAGCTCATTCCTTAAGTAAAATGAGGGAAGTATTTGCTTAGGTGACGGTGGTAAATACTTCAATTTGTTACACAAGATTGACATCTTGTGAAGGGATTTGCACAAGTACAAATCCTGTGATAACAATAAGCATAATACATTATTCATTTATATAAATATCGTGATGTCTCTTTGTACATATACTATTTTTTGGTGATGTGTTGGGTATGGAAAAATGCATCAGACCATTGAACCACATATCCGTTTCGATGTTGTCATCTATTGATTAAAATAGAGAAGAAACCCTCTTCCAACATTTTCTCTTCCTACCATGGTTTCTCTATGCATGGTATCCTCCTAGGACTCCCCTTCATAGAATGAGGCTCAAACCCTTCGAAAATATGGTCATGCTATTAAAATATATTAAAAGAATTTTTCAAAGTCCTACTTTGGCGATTAAAGCCTATGCACATTTTCTTGATATGACAGTTGTTGTTTCTCTCGGCTTGATCTGATGACTGAAACACGTTCTCCTTTTGTGCATGCTACTCATTCTTCCCGAGCTTGATTAATGTCTCAGATATTTTCGCAGGGTCGATCTTATGGCTGCTGAGCTTGTCCTTTGCTATTTCTATAGAATTTTCTCCTGAAGGAAGAATTTCACAAATTCTTTACAATGCAAAAGAATTTCATGAATTCTTTAAATAATCATGAGTCTTTAAGCATTACGTCCTTCTCCAACTCTGATTCCTCGTGAATCTTTCATGAATCTTTAAAAAACTCACGGATCTTTAATTCATATCCTTCGATTCTCCTTTTGCAGGTCCGCTTCACGTGCTATGAGGTTTCCAAAGATATTTTGAGTAGAATTTTGTATCCATGCTCCTTTAGTGGATTGCAGAGTGTTCTCCAAGATTGTTTAAACGTTGTGTCCTTTTTCAGCTTCTCTGCTACGATCTTTTGAGAGAGATTCAGATTGTGAACTGTTCTCCAAGCTTTGTGAAGAATCTTGCGTCTGTGTGCTCTCATTGTTCTGTGCTTCTTAGGATCGGGATGTTCTCTATAGTATGTGAAGAGGCTTATATATGAAGATCTGATACCATGACAAAATGAGAACAAGAAGATAGAATTGGGAAAAAACATGAAAATGAGCAGAGCGTAATAGTATTGAATCTTGAGAATATAGAATGTAGAGAATATGTAGAAGAGGATAAAAGGTTCAGCTAAATAGGCTCAAGCAAATCAAGAATGATTGTACAACTGGCCAGAACATCTCATAGTGTATATTCAAACTGTTGAGGTTACATATATATTTAACACTCCCTCTTAAACTCAACAGTTACAAACATCAGCATTGATAATGCCCAAGTTCTGTATCTGAAAATCAAAAATAGATTTTTCGAGTGGCTTTGTAAAAATATTTGCGAGCTGATCTCGAGAGCCACAAAATTGAAGTGTTATGTCACCATTATTGACTAGCTCATGTATGAAGTGAAAATTAGTGTCAATATGCGTTCTTTTCTTCTGAAACACATGATTTTTGGATAGAACAATTGTTGAGGTGTTGTCACAGAAGATAGGAGTTGGGTCCTTTTTTGTGTGTGACATATCATTCAATATTATTCTTAGCCAGACAGTTTGACAAGAAGATGAGGTAGTAGAAACATACTTTGTCTCTGGAGAAGATGTTGATAAAATTGGTTGCTTCACTGATGCCCATGAAATCAGGTTCGTGCCCAGGTGAAAAGCATTTCCTGAGGTGCTTTTCTTGTCATCCAGGCTTCCTACAAAATCACTATCTGTGTAACTAGAGAGATGATAATCATCATACTGAGTGTACCATAAGATAAAATTGAGAGTTCCTGCAACATATCTCAAAATCCTTTTCTCCATATTCCAGTGAGAATCTTTGGGGGATTCCATAAACCTAGAAACAAGGCTGGCTACATACATAATATCAAGCCTAGTTGCTATAAGATACAACAAACTTCCTACTAAACTTTTGTATAGGGTAGGGTCCAGTGTAGGGCCTTCATCTTTCTTGCTCAATTTTGTGCCTAGGGGTATAGGAACTTATGTTGGATTGTAGTCTTCCATGCAGAATCTTTTGATGATGTCTGCTGCATACTTTTGTTGATAGAAAAAAATGCCTTTGGTTGATTGATCAACCTCAATTTCCAAAACATATTTCATTATGCCAAGATTTGTCATCTCAAACTCAGATTGCATGGCATGTTTAAAACTATTTAACTCGAAATTTCCAGTATATATCATGTCATCAACATATAAACATATGATCGGAATTTTACCATGCTGATCTGTTTTACAAGTTGGCTCATTTTGTCTTTTGCTGAAACCACTTTTTATCAGATAGGTGTCAATTCTGCTTTACCAAGCTCTTAGATCTTGCTTTAATCCATACAGGGCTTTCTTCAACCAATATACTTTGGTTTTCTCCTCTTTGAATTTAAATCTAGGTGGTTGATCCACGTAGACCTCTTCTTCTAGGACACCATTTAGGAAAGATGAATTGACATCCATATGGTATACTTGTCATTTGTGTTGAGTTGTTATGGCTAAGAGAGTCCTTACAGTGTCCAATATTGCTTTTGGAGCAAAAGTTTCACCATAATCAGTACTTGGTTGTTGTGAGAATCCTTTGGAAACAAGTCTTGCCTTGTGTTTTTCAATTTGCCCCTTTTCATTGAGTTTATTTTTGTAAACCCACTAGACACCAATAGTTTTCTTGTGTCTGGGCATATCAACAAGATACCATGTCTCGTTCTTCTCAATGGAGTCAATCTCTTGATTCATGGCTTGAACCCAATGTGACTCCATATATTCCTCTTTAAAAGATGTGGATTGACATGACATTAATGAAAAAATATTGTGTTGCTCAATGTCATCCAACTGCTGGTGGATTTCTCTCAAACTTCGAGTTCTCTTATTTTGAAGTTCAGAGGATGAGTTTCTGCTAGAAGTTGAGTTGTCTTGAGAAGTTTCAGATTGTCCTTGTACCTGCAGTATTGGAAGAGCAGGCTGATGTGTTTGTTGTCCTAAATTCTCCATGTCTTCAGGAAGTGACAACAATGGATCATGATTGTCCATTTGTTGATTTTTAGACTCATTCCAGAATTTATTTTCCAGAAATTTTACATCTCCGCTAAGAATCAATTTCTTTGATATTGGATTGTAGAGCCTATAGGATTTTGATGTTTCACTGTAGCTAGTAAATATACATTTCTCACTTCTATCATCCAGTTTCTTCCTTAATTCAAAAGGGATGTGAGTGTATGATATGCATCCAAATGTCCTGAGATGTGCAACATTTAGCTTTGTCCCACTCCATGCTTCTTGAGGGGCCTTCATCTTTAGACTAGTGGTTGGAGATATATTCAAAAGATAAACTGAGCATGCTTCTCCTTCAACCCAAAATTTATTTGAAAAACATTTCTCTTTGAGTAGGCTTCTTCCCATGTTCATTATTGTTTGATTCTTCCTTTCAATCACTCCATTCTGTTGGGGAGTATACATGGGCATAGTTTGCATGATTATGCCTTATGATTTGCAGAAGTTTGCAAATTCTTTTGATCTATATTCTCCTCCTCCATATGACCTGAGAGATTTTATATATTTGCCACTCTGTTTTTAGCTTTTGCTTTGAATTCTTTGAATTTTACAAAAGCTTCAGACTTGTGTCTGAGAAGATAGATCCAGATTTTCCTGCTAAAGTCATCAATAAACGTTAGAAAATAAACGCTACCACCTATTAAATCTGTTTGAATTGGTCCACAGAGGTCAGTGTGGACCAGATCTAGGTGTTGTTTGGCTTGAGTGGAGGACTGTGGAAAACTAGTTCTTTTATGTTTTCCAAGAATGCAAGACTCACATGGGGGATTTTCCTCTTTGAAAATAGGGGGACCTTTGATCATGGAGTGCTTCTGTATAATACTTAGACTCATAAAATGTAGATTTCCAAATCTGGTATGCCAAACCATAGTTTCATTGGGGGTGGATGCACTTTGTGCATATGATTGGATCAAATTTGCAGTTTTGAGGGTTAGGAGAAACATCCTATTCAGAGTCATATGGATTTCAGAAATCAATTTTCTGTTGGGGGTGTTATCATATATCCTACATGATGCTCCTTCAAAAAGTACCTTATAGCCATGTTCAATTAGTTTTCCTACACTTAACAGATTATGTGTCAGATCTGGAACATGATAGACATTGTGTATGTCTTTCTTTACATTTTGTTTAGTAAGAATAGGAATAGTTCCTTTTCCTTGAACTTTGAATAAGGAATCATTTCGAAAAGTAATTTTAGATGAAATTGAAGAATCGATATATGAAAGTAAATCTTTGTTACCTGTCATGTGATTGTTGCATCCATTGTCTAGCAACCAAATATCCTTAGGTTGTTCTTCAGTCTTGTGGCATGAGAGAAACATACCATCTGATGTTTCTCCTTCATGATGTGATTTATGTGCTCTGCCTGGAGTTGATCTGCTTGCTTCTTGTTGCATTCAGATTCATAGTTCCCATACTTTTTGCAGTAATAGCATTGTATGTTGGATTTGTCATTTGATCTTCTTCCTCTACCTTTTTGAGGCTGGAAATTTTGATTCTGGTTATGTTGTCTGTGGCCTTGGAAATTTTGATTCAGGTTTTGTTGTTTGTGGCCTCCATTTGAGTGGTGGTTACTTGGAATGCTACCTCTTCCTCGGTCACCTCTGCCTCTTTCTCTGTCTCTCCCTTTTCTGAAGGAGAATTGATTCTTTAAGGTGTTGGTTGTTGACTCATCGACTATACGAAGTCTGGTCTCATGTGTCAATAGAGAACCCACTAATTCATCTGTTGAAAAATTTGAAAGATCCTTGGATTCAAGGATGGCTGTAACAACCATTTCAAATTTCTTTGGTAGACTTCTGAGAACTTTCTCAACAATTCGTTCACCAGGGATGACTTCACCAGTCAATCCAATCTGGTTTACGATTCCCATGACTCTAGTCATAAACTGATCAATGCTTTCAGACTTTGTTATTTTTAATGTCTCAAAATGCATCCTCAAGGTCTGCAATTTGACTATTTTGACCCTCTCATTTCCTTGGTAGGAAGACTTAAGGATGTCCCAGGCCTGTTTTGAAGTAACAACCCCTGTGATTTTTGAGAAAATCGAGTCATCCATGGAATTTTGAATCCATTATTTGGCTTTATTCTCTTTGTTCCTTTGGGTTTCCTGAGTAGTTCTTTGTTGGTTGGTCATGGCAGCAAGGTCTGCTGGATTTGGTTCCACATATCCAAGATCCAATGGATCCCAGCACTCTTGTGCTTGCAAGAAGGATCTCATTAGAAGAGAACAAAACTCATAATTATTTCTAAGAAGAATCGATCCTTGAGTTGGTCCTAAATTGCTCGAGGTGGCCATCTGTGAAGAAAAAAAATTAGACAACAAATAATTTTTTAAAGATTTTCGTGATTACTTGTTTCTTGCATGTAAAACCAGGTCTGTGAAGTTCTCTCAGTGACTTTGGACTGAAAAACGTGAGGTAGACGACTTCTTTAGCTTCGATCTAGCTGGATCTGACTATCCAAGCATAAGATCTACCGATTCAGAGTTATGAGATCTGTTCTTTAGCAACTGTAGCCCCTCTAATGGTAGAATCGGGATTTCTGAGTTTACTCGAGAGCCAAAAAAAAATTGAAGTTTATCTTCTCATGTGACTTGGGGCTGAAAACCAGGTTCGTTAATGAAATTCGTGTTGCGATTTCGCGTGTCGAGACTTTGTGAGTGAGCTAAACCCGACTCCTCGACTCCCAAAATGCCAAAATTTCAGAGCTACCAATCTGACGATCCTGATTCTTCCACGATCTGATGGCTCACATCACATCAGGGTTTCATGTATTGCGAGGTTGAAATACTTTCCACTTCCATTCTACCGATCCTTGAAATGTTGAAACTCTTCCTGGACAATCAACAATCGAGATCTCTCCTTGATCAATGGTTGTGATCTAATCGTGAATTCGCATTTCACGAATTCTCACAATTTTCCCCTTTGAATTTTCCTTCCTATGAGTCAACGAAATGATGATCTCTCACCATGCGTTCCTTCCGATGGATGGTTCGAATGATGTCGGGATTATCGACAATTGTGATACTTTCGCGATTTTTCCTTTCGTGAGTTTTCACAACTCTTACCTCAGGATTTTCCGATTTGTGAATCAGTGAAAGGTTGTTGCAACATTGTATCCAACGGTTCTCAATGATCCACAACCGATGACTGATATCCTTTCACAAGTTTTCCCTTTATGAGATTCGAACTTCAGAAGTTTGGAAGTCTTGGATCCTTTGCAACCTTTGCACAAAATCACAGAATACACAAAGTTTCAAAAAAACTTTGGCGGTTAAATACTATGCACCTTTTCTTGATATGACAGTTGTTGTTTCTCTCGGCTTGATCTGACGACTGAAACATGTTCTCCTTTTGTGCACGCTCCTCGTTCTTTCTGAGCTTTATTAATGACTCAGATCTTTTCGCAGGGTCGATCTTATGGCTGCTAAGCTTGTCCTTTGCTCTTTCTGCAGAATTTTCTCCTGAAGGAATAATTTCATGAATTCTTTAAATAATCATGAGTCTTTAAGCATTGTGTCCTTTTGTAGCTCTGCTTCCTCATGAATATTTCACGAATCTTTAAAAAAATCATGGATCTTTAATTTGTGTCCTTCGATTCTCCTTCTGCAGGTATGCCTTCACGTGCTATGAGGTTTCGAGCGATATTTTGAGCAGACTTTTGTCTCCGCACTCCTTTAATGGACCGCAGACTATTCTCCAAGATTCTTTAAACGATGTGTCCTTCTACAGCTACTCTGCTACGATATTTTGAGAGAGATTTGGATTGCGAACTATTCTCCAAGCTTTGTGAAGAATCTTGCGTCTGTGTGCTCTAACTTTTCTTCTCTTCTTAGGATCGGGATTCCCTCCAAACTATGTGAAGAGGCTTATGTCTGAAGCTCTGATACCATGACAAAATGAGAACAAGAAGATAGAATTGGGAAAAAACATGAAAATGAGTAGAGCGCAATAGTATTGAATATTGAGAATCTAGAATGTAGAGAATATGTAGAAAAGGACAAAAGGTTGATCTAAATAGGCTCAAGAAAATGAAGAACGATTGTACAACTGGCAGTGTACAGTCAAACTGTTGAGGTTACATATATATTTAACAGTTTCTTTGTGAGGGACACAAACATTTTTTTTCCATGGCTGAGTAGAAAGATCCAACTATCTAGAAACCAAAGTGAACTAAAGTATGTAAAAAGAGGTTTACAAAATCTAAGCATTGGACTAGTTGATTCAGAGTGTTAGAAAGAGGCCTCCCCAGTGAACATTTCTCCAAGTCCCTGTTATACCCGTGTCCCAGGCTTTGTTAAAATAATTCTTAAGGAAAGACAAAATAAAAGCATAAAACATGGTTGATGTCAATGATTTAATGTAAGACAAGTGGCACAGACTCATGGGAAAAACACCCAAGGCTTGTATCCATTTGTGAGGATGTCTTTCAAATCTTTTCGACATCTTTGTCCATGCATTCCAGTTGTTCTCATGGATACCACTCCCATTACCATTAAAATCATACCTTGGTTGATCCAGGTGGATATCGGTGGCCACCCACCTTTTCCGGCTACCTCAAAACTATTTTCTGGCAATTTTGGCAATTACTATTTTTAGCAGGTTTTAACTTCTGGGGCCATTTTGAGGGCCTAAATGAAGGTTTTTTGAGATCGAGGTTCTCAATGATAGTTGAAGGCATGATTGAGCCTCCAAAATGAATCTCCTCGAAGATACCTTTCCAACGAGCTATCACACGCCTAAAACGAAGATCGTATGCAAAAGTTACAACCCCTGGAAGTTGATGTACTCACTTACCCAAACGGGGCCCACATGACTTTTGGCGCTTCATCTCCTAGGGTTAGGTTTTTGGATGTCTAGGACTTTTGGAATTCCCGTTTATTATAAAAA
>JZKD02S1590582.1:166120-177653 GCA_000966675.3 Picea glauca | reverse complement strand
GTTTGGCCCCCTCCTCCAACTTAATGGTGTGCTCATACCCCTTGTTAGGTGGTCTCCTTGGTGGAATTGCCTCAAATCCCCGTTGATGTTGTCCCAATAAATTATTGATCTCTATATGGTATTGTTGTCGAACTTTTGAATCCTTCTAAGTAGTGATCAAGAATTCTGTGACATATGCTAGATCCCCATGTCTAAATATCCTCTCCATCCTCTTGGCTGAAACTGTCCTTGGTGCTCCTGTTGACATACCTCTTAGAACAACCTTCTTCCCATCCTAATCTCTGAATCCCATTTCCAAGATTTGGTAGTTGGTAGTGATTTTTCCCAAGGTAATCATCCACTGAACTCCTAACACCACATCTATGTCCGATAGGTCAACCACATAAAATGTGTGTCTCGATGTAGTTGTTTAACTTTATATTTAAGTATGGAACTTTGTCTAGACACTCCACTGTGTGGCCATCTTCTACCACAACATCAAAACCCTCAAAATCCTCTGTCTCAAGTGCCCGTCTCGATACTAGTGAACCGTCGATGAAGTTGTGGGTGGCCCCACCATCTATTAGGGCGATTGCCCATTGATCCTAAATAATACATCTAAGACGGAGGACATCATACCTGGGAACACCATAAAGGGTCGCTATGACACCTCCCTTTGATAGTTTCCTCTTGTTAGCCTGTTCTGGCGGTTGTGGGACTAGTGGAGGATGGGCTCTTTCCAGTGTCGGTGGTCTACGGGGAGGATTTTCCTCTGTTGGTGCTAACTCCTCCTATGAACTAGTGGATCCACTCTCCTTCTCCTCCTCCTCACTTTCCATGCTATCTATTGATACCTCAATATAATGAATATCTCCCTTGCCCATGCACCTATGGCCTAGGACCCAAGGATCTCTACAGCTGAAGAAAATCTTCTTCCTCATAAGATCTCGCCTAGTCTTTGGCACTAAGTCTGCCAGATCTTGAGTGTGAAGGATGGCATCCTGCAAAGTGGGAGGCCTATATGCCTTCACCCATCCTCTCAAAGGCTCCGTGAGTCCTTCTGTGAATAACATGATCAACCTGGGCTCTAATATATTTGTCACTACCATGGCTACCCATTGAAACTCTGTGATGAATGCCTCTGTTGTGCCAGTTTGTCTCAACTGGGCTAGATCCCTGAAGTGTATCTTGGGATCCTTCTTGTCACACCTGTCCATGAGCCTATATATATAATCCCTATAGGAGGTGATGTGATTGTCACCCAATGTCACCAGTTAATGATACCACCACTTGTGTGCCTCACCCTCCAAGTGTAAGGTCGCGAAACTGATGGCCTCTATCGGTCATCTGGTTGAGCTTGTAATACGTGTCTAGCTTCAGTACCCAATCTCTGGTGGTTTATTTGGACGATCCGTCGAAATAAGGGAGGGTGAGTTTCCAAACTTTTAGGATGAAATTGAGGTTATTCCCCTGCTTCTGTTGTGGTCCTCCCCTCTGCGGCTCTCTAGGGTGGTTCCTGAGTCTGAGCCCACAATACTCGACTAAGGTCATGTCCTGATGGAAGTCACAACCCAATGTTGTGTACTCCCTCCTATACTCTGCAATGTCATCAACATGAGTGGGTGGCCTCTGTGTTATCGGTGGCAGTGCTGCTAACGGGGATTCCCTCTGGAAACTAGGAAACAAGGGTCTAGGAATCCTACTCGTAGAGGTGTATGTGCGAGAGGGTGACTGGGGTCTACTACCTTCTCCTGATTTCCCGAGTTCACAGAGGTGTATGTGCGGGACTTGTTTATCTGGGGTGCCCACTCTAGACAATCTATCAACCACCTGTGCCAAGGACTGAGACATGGTCCATTGACTAGATAACATATCATTGATAACCTGCATGAAAGATAACTTTGGATCTACGGAGGCCTTCCCACCACCCTCTGGTCGCTCATATCTATCTCCTAGCATCCTCTCTGCCTCACGCTCAACCTCACCCTCTGCCCTTCTCTCTACTTCTTTCTTTGCCTCTTCCTCTTCCTCTGAGCTAGGAGGAAAAGGGGGAAAATCAGGCCTATGGCTTCTTTCCTGATGCCTATTGTAAGTGACATATTTGTCACCTACGTGTTCATGACCCTCTAGGTCTTCTGATGCACTCATTGTCTTTAGTCATGGGCTGGCAGGACTAAATCTCTGATACCATTGTAATGTTCCTGACTTGGCTAGTCTAGGAAACACTGTTGATGTGTGTGTAGGATCAAAGGTTTATAGCATATAAATGATCATACAAATAATAAAAATGACAAAGGACTATAAAGTTTGTATTATGATATCTCTGTGGATTACAAAATGGCCAAATGCAGCTTAATAAACCGACAATACTCAACTAGATCAATAGACAAAGGATCTTAGCCGGAATACAAATAAGCAACTGCGGCTAAATAAAATAACAACACTTGGCTAGATAAAAAGACAAAAGGATCTTAGCCAAAATACAAATAAGCAGCTAAAAGATAATACCTGGAATATGGGAGCACTTTGGAATTGATGAAGAATGATGGAAGACCTGGATGATCTTCCCGGTGACTAGGGTGTGTCTTTCAACACCGAAATCAGGCAACTGGTGTCTTCCTCTTGGAATACATTGAACTATCTCTCCTGAGATGCACCTCTTCTCCTCATTGACAATTCATAATCTGCATAATGATGAATTAGGTCGCTGACCCTTCCTTTATAGCTTTCCAAAACCCTAAATCATGTTGAAACTTTAATTCACTGTTGATTTCCAAAACCCTAAATCACTGTTGAAACCCTTATTCACTGTTGACTTCTATTTTAGCTCATAATGACTTAAAAGCGCTTTTAACCCTTTTTAGTTCAATGTCACATTCTGAATATAACACCTGTGACTGGAGTAACCTCTAGTAACCCTTTTTACCCCTCTTTGGCCCTGGCTATAGTCCAACGGGGTGATTTAGACCATTAAGCCTCCTCTCTAGAGCTCCTATTTGGAAAGGGACATTACAAAACAGTAGTTGACTTAGATTGTAAAGGTGTAATATTTGTGTTATTAATAAAATAATTACATTTTCTTGTCTGAAATGTTGGTGTCTTGAATATTTTTATTTATTTATGCTTGGCTTTCTAGCATATAACCCTAACTTATATCTGGAATATCATGCTTTTATTTTTCTATTTGTCAATCTTTGGATGCAGGTCAACCCTGGGAGGAGGCGTGTATTCAAAGAAACTTTCAAGCATGAGGAGGTCATCACCAGACATGGGATTAGAGGTATAGTTACCCGATCTCCTTTATATTTTCTTTATTTATATTAGTTTTGGTATTTTTGAGGTAGGATAAAGAATTAATTAGCTTTTAGATGATTAATCGATCTTCCTACATTATGAATCCTGGTGTATTTAAATAGGGGGTTTTCCCCCTAGAATTGGGTGGCTTCACCAGAGATGAGATCATTGTGTCAGCGAGTAGTGCCACCTTTCCTATGGAATCCAACCCTTCAAGGATGAGGCAGTGTGTGATTTTTCCCCTCTTGATGTCTTTGATGTTTTTTTGGTCGAACCATATATGTGGAGATGTCATATTTTTTATGAGTCTCGACCCCGTAATGTCATTATTACTCTAAGAGGTGAGATCTATAGGATCCTAGAGGTAGTTATAGCTACTTCTCCACCAAAATAGTTTCGAAAGGTAATCTCTCATGCTGCAAAATTTATCCTCTTCACAATTTGCTCAAAGGATGCATAGAAGGCCACTAGAACCACTGTATCCTCAACACCTTCTATCCAACAAAATAGATTTTCATAGAGAAACAGGATATTGTCTCTTCAACTACAATGGTTCCTACACAATGCTCCATCAAACCTTGAGACAATAGGTTGGTGGAGAATATTCAACCTTGCCAGCAATAGGTTTGTGACAGTCTTCCACAGACCAAGCAACACAACTTCTCCAACAGGGTATGCAGCTCGCCAAGCTTCAAATTTAGAAAATACTTTCCCCTCTTCCATGGGCACTCAACGCAATGGATACCATTTCTTCCTAAGGGCGGAGGATTGATCTAGGTGGATATTGGTGGCCACCCACCTGTTCCAAATGGCTCCTTCTGTCATCATTTAGTTCAACGCGTTCTTCTGTACTTATTTGTAATTGTGGGTTATACACTTTTGGGTTTGTATGAATCCCTACAGATGTTCCAGTTGGATACTGGTGGCATCCAAACTAATCCAAATGGATTATTTTGTATGTTTTGATGTTAGCACATCTTGTTGTACTTCCAGGGTTGTTTTGGGGCCCTAAACAATGTTATTTTGGCATTCCATAGTCAAACTATAGAAAAAGTTAGAGTTTGATGGCATAATGGTTAGTTCTCTAAAAAACATTTCCAATGGGCTATCACATGCCTAAAAGATAGATCGTATGCAAAAGTTACAACCATGAGAAGTTAATGTATTAACTTACACAAATGGGGCAAACATGACTTTTGGCATTTCAACTCCTAGGGTTAGGTTTTTGGATGTCTATGGTTTTGGCATTAATGTTTATCATAAATAGGCCTTCAGAGGCTCATTGTAATCATATTATTGTGAATGAGCATAGCTGTCACATCTCTTCTTAGAGATAAACCTACCACCATTCTAAGCATGTCTTGCACTCTTTATTTTTACAGTCTCTTACAATTCTTTCATTAATAGAAATCAAGTATTGTTGTATTTATTTATTTCTAGCAATTTTCATGAGTATTTCATTGTAATATCTCTACTTTCATTTCATTCCAAGAATAATCCGGATCACTGAGCTTGACAATTTTAACTCTCAATGTGACAAATTCTTCTTCAAACTTCTCAACCTCTTCTTCTTTCTTCATCATTTCAATCTTCATGACTTTTTCCATTGTATTTGCTACTTCAAGTTGGATATTCAAGGAGATGATTTCGTTTTCAAGTCTTCTTTCTTCTTGACCAAATTCTATTTCAAGCTCATTTGAGTCATTGATTTTTTCCTTAAGATGATCTATCAAAATATTCTCCCTCTTCTCTGCTTCCTTTATTGCATTTTCCAAACACTGTTTTTCTTTTATTGTTTCCTTTCTTAGTGCTACTATTTATTCTTCCAAACTCTACCTCTCTTCCATTTGACTTTTGTATGTTTCTTCAATTTTTTGGCTTCTTCTAGTTGATATTTCAGTTTCATGATGACCTGTTGGGATTCTTAGGAACTTTCTTGAGAATTATTCTTGACAAATTGTTCCTCAAGATACTTGATCTTATTCCTTTATATTTTCAATTCATCTAAAGCATTGATCAACACTCCTTCAAGATCTACTATGAATTCCTCAAGTATTCTTCTTCTGAATCTATCTGACATGATGGGCATCTCTCTTCTTGTTATGTTCTTGCATGTTCTTTTGCAATCTCTAGATTTGTAGTGGGAGATTCCTTAAATTAGAGATGATGTAACTTATCCTAAAGTTATTTGGTTGATGAACATTTTCCAACCTTTTCTCCTACCGAATCATGTAATCCTTTCGATATAAAATCCATTACTATTTTGTTGTTTCTTTTCAAGTCCTTCTTGGTTGTTGTTTTTGGCTTCTTTCTAGTAGTATATCCAGTAACAACTGAGTAGAAAACATAATATCCCTATTCCTTTAAAAAAAATCATTATTTTTCTCCACAACTCATACTATATACCATTTCGACCATCAAACTTTGGTATTCCATTTCTATACAAAATGTTTCTCTCCATAATCTTCCTTCCAGTGGTTAAATTGTTTTCTTGAAGAACTTACTCTAAAACAATTTTTTGGAATATTGAAAGGGGGGTTGAATCAATATGAACACTTTTACCACTTTTAACCACAATATATAAACTTCAACTTTTTCAACAATATATCATCAATGTATAATCAATATATCATGAGCATATAAACATAAGCAACATCACATCAACATCAAATAAAGTACATAGTAAAAAACTATATATGTGGAAACCCAAATGGGAGAAAATCACATAATGTTTTCTTATATATCAAAGAATACATTCATTGGAAGAACCAACTTCCCAACTCTCCAGTTGTAATTGGAAGGAGGATACAACCCCCTATTTAAAGGCTCCAATCTGAAGGAAGCTACAATTCCCTAAATTCTATAGCTCCAACCAGAAGGAGGATACAACCCTATAATTCTCATGCTCCAACCTGAAGAAACCTCCAACTCCCTGAGTTCTTTGGCACCAACGAGAAGGAGGCTACAAACTCCTTTCCTTGCCCCATCCTACCACCCTAGAATAAAAGTGTAGACCAACTATCACTACCATAATCATTGCCACTCTCACTATCACTGTTAGTTCCACTATGAATACCATCATGTAATATCAACCTGTCACTGACCAACCTATCCTATTTATCACTGTAACTGATACTCAACCATTAGCCTATCACTGTCAACATGTCACCATCACTATCACTATCATTGTCAATACCATTGTTTCATCATCAACCTAATCCACTCACAACTGCATGCAACTCATGCCACGATCAATAATATCATATCTCAAACCGTATGGCCAAAATCAACACAACCTACCTCTAGTCATGTACCAAAAATGTATCGATATCACTAACAAATGCCTCTAACAATGTGACATATCATTATCAATATATGTGCCTCAACCATGTTCCAAACCATCCATCAAACTATGGACCATAAAATGACTACGATGTGTCTCATCATGTACTAACATCGGCAATAATGTACCATAACATCATCAATATATGCATCTAAACCATGTACCAAACATGTGCCAACATCCATAATCTATGTACCTCAAACATATGTCATATCACTCATGATATGCCTCAACCATATACCAAAATATATCCCATAAACGATGCACCATAAAATCACCAAAATATACCTCAACATGTACGATACCATCACCAATATATAACCTTAAAAACTGTTAAATTTGGTAGCATCGACAACCATTCTCTAATGAGAGGCCATATGGGCCACCCTGAGGCTAGCCAGGGAGATTTGTAGAATCAACCAGTCTTGTGAGGTATTGACAAAAGGCAGGGGGAACATACAATCTCTATGAGTCAAACCAAAAGTCAAGATGAACGAGATACTATGTGAATCTAATGAAAAAGTTAGGGGGAACGTACAACCTCTGTGAGCATAGACAATCTAGTGAAAAAGTAAGGGGGAACGTACAACCTCTGTGAGCTTCGACAGACTAGTGGAAAAGTCAGTGGGAACATACAACCTCTACGAGCCTAGTCAAACCTTGTGAGCCATGAGCAAAAGTCAAGGCATATAGCAAAAGTTAGATTGAATATAAAATTCCTATGAGCTAGAAACAAATGATATTCCTAATATTGAAAATGATATAAATGTATTGATATAGTACATTGGTACGTGTAACATTATCCACCATGAAGAGAATTTCAAATTTCCTTGTCAAGGGTTGAGTTATAACTAAAGTCTCAAGTCTAGTTCTATTTTTGAACTAAAGTGTAATGCCGAGTTGTAACTGAAGTCTCGAGTCTAGTTCTATTTTTGAACTAAAGTGTAATGATAAGTTCTAATTGAAGTCTCAAGTTTAGCTCTATTTTCGAACTAAAGTGTAATTTTGAGTTGTAACTGAAGTCTCAAGTCTAGTTCTATTTTTGAGCTAAAATTTAATGTTGAGTTGTAACTGAAGTCTCAAGTCTAGTTCTATTTTCGAACTAAAGTATACCAGTCTCAAGTCTAGTTCTATTTTTGAAAGAAAGTGTAATGCTGAGCTGTAACTGAAGTCTCAAGTCTGGTTCTATTTTTGAACTAAATTATACTAGTCTCAAGTCTAGTTCTAAGTTTGAAATAAAGTATGAAGCTGAGTTATGATTAAAGCATGCAAACAAGCTACTATTTCAATCCTCTCCTCTTCAGCCTTCATAAGCAGAGGTCGACCCCTCTCTTCAACACAGTTTTGATATGCAGGTTAAGGGTGAAGATATAGAGGCGCATATCAGTGATAAAGAGGAAACATACCAAAGAAGCATATCAATATTGTATATCAACAATAGAGGCATCATATCAGAGGTGTATTTCAACAAGGTCTCTTAGGTATTTGTTAGTTCATAGTCATCTTGGCAAGCTCTTTAAGAGTATAACATTCATGGTGGATATGTGTAAGTGATCTTACATTATTAATGAACTAAAGGACTATTGTTTGTTGGGGTTTTTCTCCCTGTACAGGGGTTCCCCAGGGTATATGTGTTCTTGATGTGCATTCTTACTTATCTACATAGTTATTTCTATTTGGTTATGATTTGGTATTGTTGAAGTGCATTAAGATGGAATCAAAGTGTTGAAGAAAATAAAAGAATTAATCCGTATAAGAAATCAAGCTCATATTTTAACATGGTATCGGAGCTTAGGGTGTGTTAAGCTTATTGAAGTGTAGAAGCAGTACACACATATCCAAGATAGCTTGATTAAGTTTCTAGTGTGAAGTCCATGGAATCCTCCATTTCAGTCAGGGCTGAGGATAGCCTCGAAGGAGCTACCAACTTCAATGTGTGGAGACTTCAGATAACAAATATCTTGCAGGAGCATGATCTTGAGTAGTATGTGACCAGAGTAGTGGAGGAATCCACGAACAATGCAGGAAGAGTGGCCTTTAGGAAGAGTTAATCAAAGGCCAAGTGAATCATCTTTGACTTAGTCAAAGATAATATAATGTCTCCGATGACTTCGTTAATGACTGCCAAAGAATGTATGGATACCTTGGTGAATCTGTATGAGAAACAGGCTCCAAGTCTGAAGAGGATACTTAAGCACAAGCTTAAGTATTTGAATATGGAGAAAGGTGAATCAATGGAATCTTTCTGTTCCAGGATAGCCCAGATCATAGATCAACTTTTGGTCAAAGGGGTGATAGTGGACGATGATGATTTAGTGCATGCCATTTTTTGTGATCTTCCTTCTTCATGGGAGACCTTCTTATCCAATGTAAGTGGGAGAGATATTCATCCCACGTTTTAGATATTATGGCATGATTTCCTCTAGGAGGAGAGTCGCACAACTACCAGGAGTGAACCAACGAAAGAAGAGCACCCAACTTTAGCATCAAGACTCGAGGGAAAGAAGAAAGCACTTTCCAAAAATGCTCTCAGAGGAAACCAAACACCAAAGGTACATTCAAAGGAAAGAATATTGATACATCTAGGATTAAATGCTTTAGTTGTAATAAGTCAGGTCATTTTGCTAAATATTGTTGGTTTAGAAAGAAATATCCAAGGAAAGTGAAACATCATGCCTCAACTGTTGAGGATGATGAATCCAAAAGAAATCATAAAATTCCTTCTAATGAGAGAGAAAATAGAAAAAAATATTACTTGGTTTCTTCCTTATCCAATTCAGTTTTCACGGAGATGAAAACTTGGTTAGTAGACAATGGTGCATCAAAGCACATGACAGGGTACAAGGAGATCCTCTTAGATTTCAAGACAAAATATTTTGCAAAGTATTTTGAGCTTGGGGATGACGAATGTTACAAGATAGAGGGAGCAGTCTCTATCTCCTTTAGATTGGAATATGGGGCTAGAGTTCATGTTGATGAAGTATTATATGGTCCAGGGCACAAGAATAATATACTATCAGTTGCAACCCTTGAGGACAAGGGATATTGGGTGATCTTCAAGGACAGGAAGACAATACTATGGGCTAAAGGTAGCCACTTAAGTACAACAAAACCCATTGGAACTCGCAGTGGAGGATTGTACGTCGTGTGAGGATAGTCAGTTCAGACATTGGCTCATGATGCGACTAGCTCCAATGAGTTGCGGCACAAAAGACTTGGACATATTCATTACAAATCTCTTCCATATCTACATAACATGGTATGTGGCATGCCCTCTATTTCTCTTAGTAAAAATGAAATTTTTAAGGGATGCATTCTAGGTAAAAACATAAAGAAATCATTTCCTAGTAGTGACAACAGAGCTCAGGGCATCCTAGATCTAGTTCATTATGATGTATGGGGTCCCATGTCATCTCCCTCACTTAGTGGTTGTTTGTATTATGTCATTTTTATTTATGATTACTCAAGAAAATGTTGGATATATTTCCTTAAAGATAAAAGTGACACATTTGATAAATTAAAAGAGTATAAAGCCTTTATTGAAAAGCAGACATGGAAACACATAAGAATCCTTAGAAAAAACAATGGAGAAGAGTTTGAATCTCTCCAGTTTGAGGATTTCGGAAAGTCATCAAGAATCAAGAGAAAGTTGACTGTTCCATATAACCCTCAGGAAAATGGAGTTGCTGAGAGGAAAAATAGGACAATTGGTGAAGCAGTGAAAACAATGATGTTTGACTAGGATTTGCCAAATTATTTATGGAAAGAAGCTACCTCCACTTTCGTCTATATTCAAAACATGTGTCCACATGTTCTCTTGAAGGCCAATACTCCTGAAGAGGAATTCTCAAGGATCAAGCCTAAAGTAGGGAATCTAAGGATATTTGGGTTTCCTTTGTATATTCATGTCCCCAAGGAAAAGAGGACAAAGATGGAACCCTCAGAAAAGAAAGGGGTTTTTGTGGGGTATAGTGAGAACTCCAAGGATTATAGTATTTATGTACCAGGTCATAGGAAAATAGAGGTAAGAATAAGTGTGACTTTCCACGAGGAAGCCGCATTTAAGAAATCTAGAGAGCTTCAATGGGAATCAGAAGCAGTTCAACCAGCTTCACCCTCTTATGAAAATGAAGATTCATATGATCAGAGGGAGGAACCTCATGAAGGGCCAAGTAATGAGCCCCTAGAACCTATTGAAGTGTTAGAAATAAATCTTGAAGAACCTCAAGCCAAAAGGAAGCCAAGATGGCTTAAAGAGATAGTGCAGGAAGAAGAAAGGATAGTTTCTCCCAAAGGAACTTTCAGGGAAAGGAAGAGGCCTCATAGGTTTGGAGGCTATGTTTCACTGATGAACAAAATTAGTGATTCTGAGCCTTCTTCATTTGAATAAGAAGATAAATTAAAAGTATGGAAGGATGCCATGATTGAGGAATACAAGTCTATTATAAAGAACAATGTTTGTGACATTGTGTCGAGGCCAAAAGAAAAATCAATGGTTTCTTCCAAATGGATCTATAAGATCAAACATGTAGTCGATGGAAGTGTGGAAAAGTTCAAAGAAAGATTTGTAGCCAAAGGCTTCACTTAGAAAGAAGGAATCGACTACGAATAAAAATTTTCCCCTGTAGCCACGTATACCTCCATTCAAACTATTATTTCTTTAGCTCTTGTTCTTGGTTGGAAGCTACATTAGATGCATGTAAAAAATGACATTTTTGAATGGAAATATTGAACAGGAGGTCTTTGTGAAACAATCAGATGGTTTTTTACTGCATAACAAAGGAAGGGATTATTTTAGGGGCTAAATTTCGCTCATGGGCTAATTTTCCATGGTTTTTCCAAAAACGAGATTCACTATTTAAAAAATGATTCGCCCAAATTCTATAGGATAAAATTATTTTACCTTAAAAATCGCCA
>JZKD02S1590582.1:107487-118471 GCA_000966675.3 Picea glauca | reverse complement strand
TCGTAAGGCCATAACTCTCAAACCGTGAGGAGTTATGTGACGTTATACATACCACCAGAAATGGAATGAAATGTACTATCCATATAGAATAGTATTATTTGAAAATATATCATAAATCATATCGTTACCCATCAAACAAACTTGGGTCCATTACCCAAACCTGGGCTCTCCAACTTCTCATGGCCATAACTCTCTAACTGTGAGGAATTATGTGAAGTTCCACATACCACCGGAAATGAAATGAAAATCACTATCCATCTACGATATTTTCCCTAACAATTTCACTTTCCTTCATCTCATTATTCCACAATTGAGAATGGGTTCTCTTACCCCACAAAGTGTTTCCCCGTGAGGTCTTTCACCATAAGGGGACCACTTTGGAGTTAATCCATATTTACTTCTTATAAAAAATGAAAAAACAATAATGAGTCATATTTACATCAAACAATATTGGGTCCATTACCCGAACCTTTGTGCTATAGGGCTTTCTTCAAGGGTTGACATCAATGACAACCAACCTTAATGAACAACCTACACTTAAATGCCTGCAACAATCTTCATTTTCATTTTGAAACCTTTTCTTACAACCCTCATTTTGAAATCTTTTCTTTACAAATTATAATTTCCTAGCAACAATGTCTAGAACTTGTTACCTGTTAACTTGAAGATTTAGAGATAACCTACACTCAAATGCTTGTGCAAAATATTTTATGGGGGAATAATACCCCTTAGGGTTTGAGCATGTTGAGCTAAAGTTAATTTTTGTATCTTAACAATTCTCATGAATAAATTGGAGTTATTTTTCATGCACTTACAACAAATAACCTTGAGCAATGAAAGCAATGTGGTGTGGTCAAAGAAAGATGGTGTAAGTGGTGTAAGAGATGACCTACCTCAACCAGGTAGACACACTAAGATCAAATGATAAGACAAGGTCAAATAAAGTGGTTTAAGTGGTGTAAACAAAGATCTACATGACATAGGTAGTGATCTCAAATGATGAAGCATAGGTAGCTAGAAGGGATAACAAGATGTTAATTCGTGGACAATATTTCAAAGAAACTTCAAGAAAATTATCTCTTGGTTGAACATCTGTAGAATGAAATGCAGAGCACAAAACATGTTATCACGATGATAATGAATTAGACATAGAGAAAATCATGTTGGCATATAAATAACATATGAAGAAGCTACAAGAAAAACTAGAGATGACTATCCATAATAGTAATTCCATAATTGCTCAGCAAGAGAGTTCAATACAATAGTTAGAGACCATAATAGCTTCACTGGAAAAGACAAACATAGATAATACTTCATTCCAAAAACACGCATCTGAAATTAATGAAAAGATGGAAGTTGTCAATCGGGATCTGTATCAAAAAATGGATGTTATTTAGAAATAATATAAGGCAATAAATAATTCTCTGAAAAGTATTTATGAGAAAGAAAATGATGCCTGTATGGCCTGATCCAAATTTTAGGAATTCATTGTGTGTAGGAAGAAACCCAATATTCCTAGTCTTGCCTCTTTCTCACAATCTGAATAGGTGAAAGATGAAATGGCCTTGAAAGTTTGGGAGACAAACCTACAAGAAAGTAATATAATACCTAGGGAGTCAAAGGAGGCTTGTATGAATAATCTGTTTGTTGTAGAGACAACATTGGTTGAATTCAAAGGTAATGATATCTCTGAGACATTCAATCAAATTGACATAGAAAAGAATAAATAAAGATCTATAAAAAATAAGGAAAGTATACAATCTATGATCCAACAAATAAATCAGATTGATTTGCTCAAGATCAATGAGTATTTGCTAAAACCTAGTTTGCAACACCAAATTACAGCCCAGACAGTAATGAAGATCCAGGAGAAACTACCACTAGCACAAAAAAAAGGTATTTTCCTTCGAATTGAACCTTATATATTTTTCATAGCATTGATGAAAATGTGTATTGAGTTCAGAGAACAATCAAAAGAAAGCACATCTGGGACCAAATAAAGGATCTTATTAATGAAATCAAACCTATTTGCATATTTGAAGTGTTGTCACACAAATCCTGGAGATGAAAGATAGTTTTTTTATTATGAAATCAAACCTATTTTCATATATGAAGTGTTGTGACATGAAGTGAATATATTCCTTACATTTTTATTGTGGGATGAATAGATTTTGGTCAAAAATAGGAAAAAAATGACATTAGAGAGATTTTGTAAAAGGGAAAGACAAATAAACTATACAATTGTACACAACTTCACAATATTGTTTATGAAAAATGTTTTATTAGTGCGTGCCAAGGGGATTATAGTGGTGAGTTTTCCCATTGACTACATATTAGTTAACATGTTGACTGCAAATTTATGGTGTTTTCTAATGTTTAACATTGTTTGATTGATTTTTTGTAATTTTAAAAAAAGTTTAAATCATTTTCATGACTACATATTAGTTAACATGTTGAGTACAAAATTATGGTGTTTTCCAATGTTTAATATTATTCTGTTGAATTTTGTATTTTGTATTTTTTTTTTAAATTATATCATTTTCCTGTACAACTATTGATAGATGAATTAGACCTCTTTCTAAAATAATTTAACAGGCTCTTTAATCCATAATTAAAGATGCACAATTGGTTTTTTGTTTGTGCCCAATACTTCCATTTAAACAAAATCTAGTCTATTGTAGCATCTCAATCTTTCTCTCCTTACACTTTAGATGGGGTAATTTGTGATAGGGTGTCAGATTCCAACATAAAATTTTGTTGAGCATGTTTCGATGAGTGGTAGCGATCTCTTTACGTTAGAAAATCTTGATACCTTCAAACCTTGACAAGAGGAACTTGTAAATTCTTCCTATATTTATATAAAACTCTAATGAGCCTTTGGTTCAACTAATTCATCATTTATGCAGTGGAAATCAAATGTGGAACCCCAAAATCTAGGATGTCGAGCTAGCAGAAACCTCTAGATACATACCTTTCTCAAAAGGCTATGTTATGGATGTGAAGATCTCGAAATATAAAATATGGATGTTGGAATCTGTTGGACATGGAAATAATCCAAATGACCCTTTATTTGTAATCCTATATCCGAATGATCTAGATATCTGAATATACAAATTGTAATATCCCCTAAAATATTAGAATATTAAATTCTAAGTGTACTTGGGAATAAATTTCCGTTTTTTGAAAATTCGTATTTGGAAATTATTTTCCATTTATGACAAATCTGAATTTTGAATTTTATTATTGTAATTAATTATTTGATGATTGTTGGGCAAATATTTGACTTTCCCAACTAACCTCTTTTACTTGAAACATGTGAAATACAAACTTTGTATAAATTAAATGCTGGAAGACAAATGAAACAACCAGGTTAAAAATAACTGACCATGACTTCATGAGTGGGGAACAAAATTGAGTTACCCCAAGGCTGATTTTTACAAGTGGAAAATGTGGGATTTGACCACTAGTAGCCCCTAAAAATCAGGGATTTGTAAAGATGCAAATTTCCCAGGAATTTGTAAAGATGCAAATCTGTAACGATTGTATATACATATATATGTGTTCATGCATAAAGGAAAAATAGAACTGTTGTGATGTTCCTATTGACCATCGATTTATATATGTTGAATTTCTATTCAACTCGATATAACACCACAGAGAACAGATAGAAATAATAACATTTCCAATATAACTTTCATTACAACAGAGAACAGATAGAAATAATAACATTTCCAATATAACTTTCATTACAACAGAAAACATAGTGGTGAACTCAAACTATCTTACAAAATCAACCCTTGTATTCAATCAAGCACTATTCAAAATATTACAGCAACATAGACCAAATACTCCGCAATAAATTGTATTGTAAACAAAATTCCAATAAGTACATAGAGAATCTTGTTGTAATCGAAGCAAGGTAGGCCTAGATCTGAACTCGAATACCTTTCGAACAAGAGGTTTTCCTCGATCTGCTTTCCTCGATTGCATAAACCTGCAAAAGGAGAAAAATGAGGGTTTAGTAATCTATGCTATTATTTTCACTCTATGGAAATTAAGTATAAAGAATAAGTCAAAGAAATACTTAGCTTGAGTTCGGCGAAGAATCAGATCGCCACTTGTGCTTGTGCGACAATATGTCCACGATCCAAAAGGGGGAGGAGTGGGCCCAAAATCGGCTAATGGGCACCCTCACAAAAAAAAGAAAGGCCCCATCATTAATTTAATGTAGCTTTGCATAAATATTCACTTATAAAACAAAGAAAGTGAAAGTAAATAACTAGCATCGAATATAGATGGTGCATAGATTAAGCAAACATGAAGAACACTTTTATTTTCTCCATACCTTGGGTATTTTCACAAAAAGTCTTTGAAATCTAAGATGCATATAAGGTGTGTCCTCTGTGTGTGTTCACATATTCATAAGAGGATTAACACTGATATATTTATCTATTTACACATACCATAGTTTTACGAATTTCCAAAGAGTATATAATTATACAGAATGTAAATCTACAATTGGTATAAAGGATTAAGAATACTATCTATAATTACATAGAGTGCAATCATGAATCCCCACAGAGGGTAAGTAACTCATTTTCATACATAGAGAAGGAATTATGATTTACAGAGTGTTGTTATATATTTTACATAGTGTAATCATGAATCCCCACAGAGGGTAAGTAACACTTTTGTATACACAGAGCATAAGTCATAATTTATATAGTGTTGATATATTCTACATAGATTGTAATTATGGATCCCCACATAGGGTAAATGACGCTACTGTAGACACATAGTGTAAATTATGATCCCCAAAGAGTGATAATATAGTTTACACAGAGCTTAATTATGAATTCCCATAGAGATATTTACACTGTGATTTATAATTTAACAGAGGACGAAATCCACGAAATTCCCATAGAGGAGTGATTTTACCTAGAATATAAATGGAGGAATTTCCCACAGAGGGTTATTGAATGTATATATGTGTAGATAGAAAATATGAGAATCCATTACAGGGTTTTACAATAAACAAGTCAGGATAATAACAATCAACATAGTAAGTCTCGAGATTCTTAGGATGAGTTCCATAACTAGTAGGGTTTTAACGGTGGAAAGAGACGGACCAGGGTTTGACCCTTAACACATTTCAGGCCACGAAAGAACACTAACAATTATGGGGAAATAGTCAATCGAGAAAAAATTTAATAACATCTAGAACCCAACCTTAAACACAAGGTAACCTCGAGAGAAAAATGATTAAGGTGGCGCGACGATAATACAATGAAAAATCCTTAACAAAGAGAGAAATGGGGAGTCTCTTAAACACAAATTAGCCTCGAGGGAAAAATACTTAAGGTGGCGCAATGATAATACAGTGAAAAACCTTAACAGAGAGAGAAATGGGAGTCTGTCCATAGACCTCTCTTATATTACATTACATCAAACAAAGTATTCATTCATGGTGTACATAAGAGAAAGATTTATTTTACTTACATGGTGCATAGGAGCACCAAAGATGTGTCTCTTCCTCCCATCTTTAACCATGGTTGATCTTCCCAAGTCGCTGACCATACAAAGCAGGGGAAAACATGAGTATACAATGCAAATTGTGTTTTTACATTTCAGCACAGAGACAAAATGTTGCAAGACCAAAGGGGAAATCAATGGACGATTGTTACCTCGCAGCCTCGTTAGATGAGAAACATAGTAGGTACATGCCAGTACCTCTTCCATGTGAAACCGTGGAGGTGGCAAGCCTGCATTGGATGCGGTGGCCTAAGTGTCAAGTACGGGAGGTACAATTAAGGTCTCTCCATTAATGGAATATCCAGGGGTTAAATTCCTACAGGATCTGGACTGACATCCTCCATTAAAACAGATTCAAACCAATTTATTGTTGAGTCTTTTTTTCCAGTCAGGTAGGGCTACAAACTTTATGTATGTATTGGTATATGCTCGCTACTCTATGCTAAGGGAATACATCATTATTTCCAAAACATTAGTCCTTATGTTAAACGATAGTTATATCGTTGGGGATATTGCTAGGGTTAACAGTCTGCATGTTAAATGATAGGTGGATCAATTAGGCTATAGTCATACGGGTTGAATTATCCATATAATAGACTGTATGTTAAATGTTATGCAATGCTATGTGTTCTCGCTTTGTAAATTCCCAGAGGTCATCAGGGTAGAAGAAATTTACCAGAGGCAACTTTATCCAACCACTTCGAAACTGGAATCTATCCCTGCCAGTTTCAGAGAGGGATCTCTCTGTAAGATTTAGATATGTTTTAGCTTTAAGATATTAGGCTAGTTAAGTAGAATAAGATTGAATGGTTTGTTTTTATTTTTTGTAAAGTTGGTTGAAATAGGGTTTACGCATCCATTGGGCTATGGGGTCTGTATTATAAGGATAGAAATTTGAACAGGAATAAAATGATTCTTTTCACAGGAAAAGTTAATGCATTCACTAGATTCTTTGGCAGTAAAGTGATGGATAGCAGAAAAGACGAGAAAATAAATTAAAGTAAAGAATCATTTAAGAATTTCTTCACTATAACATTAGAAGATAAACATTTAGATTTTTAAAGTCAGAGACAGGGTATACAAAGATAAATCCTGCAACATACTCTACTTTTAAAAGATCAGATTAAAAAAAAATTATGACGACTGAGCGAGAAAAACATTCAACACAGAGAAATAAACATCACCAATGAATAACACATGGGAATCCTCTGAAATGTCCCTTTATATTATTGGAAGATCTCTTGATAAAACAATTACAGTCTTTATGGCTTACAGGGCATAAAGATCAACCATTCGTACTTCAAAGTTTGAAGTATTTATAATCAAAATTACATACGATCCTGTCATTAAAGATCAGGCCATGGTAGATCCTAAATTTAACTAACTAACTCAACACGATACAAAAATTTAGGAATTGTCGATGATGTGTGGAAATATTCATGCTGATTTATGGGGAAAACCGTTGGTGAGTCTTCTACACGACTTCATTTGATCAGATTGTTGACTAGACCTGGACACCTCATATCTTACTCAATCAGATTGCATATCTCTTCCCATCGTAGCTGATTGGGAATAATGACTTTGAGTAATCTTCTGTATATTTCATCCATCTCTGTATACTTGGAAAAAGTTGGCTTGAAGATGAAAATATACCAGATTTTGTGTTGTATGTTGATGTCTGGCTACAAGGTTTCTAAGAACGCCTTGCCCGTTATGCTGCCCTATATTCCCGAAAATTTAGAACTATCTTTGGCCATTGTGGCCAACTTCCATTTATAATTAGGAAGGGTCATTAACTTGTCATTTAGGACCCTTAAGCCAGGGAGTCCTTTCTTCTACAAAGCTTTGATTTTGCCGAAAAATCTTTGCACTCCTGTGTCCATAGTCTAGACTTTCTCTTCCAACTGCAGCATTAACCCTCTTTTGGTCAGAACCCTCTTGACTTCGAGGATGGCTTCTGTCATGTATTCAATCTTCAAATCCTCTAACTCTTCCCTGGTTTTGGAATTCAAGAATTTAATTATCTCAGTGGCTTATGTGGGCATTTCGCCCATCTCTGCTCTTATTTTCTCAACAACCTGCTTGCTCCTTTATACTAGTTCGTTTTCCTCGAACATGATTTGCACCATAGTCCATATTTCATTTATGGATTTGGAGATATCTATCCAAATATTTTCCTTGGCCTCAGCAAGTGTCTTTCCTGCCACTGTTTTCTTTTGAAGTTGTTGCAATTCTTGTTTGAGCTTGTCTGATGTTTGTTTCTCCATGGAGTAGCTGGTTTGGTAAGAATACTTAAGTTCCTGAAGGTTCTCAACCTCCTTTTTATGTCTGCTAATTTCTATCTCTTGCAAGTTCATCTCCTCCATGGATTTTGCTAGTTCCATTGTCTTTTTTAGAGCTGTGAGTGGAGTTGCTAAGGGAATCTTTGTTGTGGATGTTGTGCTTACTCCTATGAGTGGAACTGCGCTCAATGGAATGAACTCCAAACACATTGATTGTTCCTTCTCCTTCACTAACCTTTCCATTGCTGCTTCCATCTCTTTCAACTATGCATTCTTCTCCATGATCAACTTGAGCATCTCGTCCTTCTCACCTTCTGTCTCAACTATCTCCTTTGTGTATGCATCTTTCATTGGTGGTAGTTTCAATTGTTTCCTTAGAGATGTTATATCAACATTTTTCTTTTTAAGCATCTCCTCGACTGCTTTCACATTCGATGGGTCATACCCAATATTGAGGACCAATTATTTCAATGTTTTAATTATGTTATCCTTTGCAAAGGATGATATATTTTCTAACTTTAGCTATGTATGTACATTTCTCAAGGAGACTTGTAGTTTAGCAGCCGAAGTATAAGCACTTGCCAAAGTGGAGAAAACCATTTCTCTAGTTTGCCTGTGCAGATCCATTTGATCACCTTGGTGCACATCTCTGGTGTGGAACTCGAACTTTGCCCTTTTGTAATTAGTAATTGTCTTTGGATCGGGCACCTATGCCTGCAGAAAATCCATGTGCATTCTACTCTTCTCTGTATCAAATGCAGACAACAATCTGTGTTGTTCCGAGGATGTATTTTTCCAAAACTGAGCATAAGTACTGCATGTCAGCGTCTGATTCCTCTTCTTGATCAGGTCATATTTCTAAAAAATACTCAACTTTGGTCCTCCTTTACTCGGTTGGTCGACTAGTGAAGTATTTGTCAGCTTCTTGGACAAAATTGTAGACATGATATTCTTACTGCTTGTGACAAGAGGTGACTAATCACTTTTCATAGTCGTAGTGGATTGGGTTTCCTTTTCTCCAGCCATGTAAGTTGTATGACTAGATTTTGGCCTTTTGGTATGTAATTCCAAAACTTCAGCCGAGACTTCGGTGATAGAAGGTGAAGTATCCTTCCTATTTATTTTCTCCTTTGGATCCTATGGTGTGGTTGTTTGCGAGATAATAATTGAAGGATCTAGTTGTTCTATCTCTTCCAGAGTGTTCGGCTCCCACTCCTTTTGATTCGCGAACCTTTCTATATCGGGCTTGGGTATATGAACATATGGAACATTTTTATTCTTAACCCTCATCTCTGAAATTATCCTGCACGGATCATAGTGCCACAAGAAACTAACTTCGAACTTCATTTCTTTCAAAAGTTTGTCTGCCCCTTCCCCGACGCCTCGACTATTGCAGATAAAAGACCCTATTTTCCCTTTAATCCTGAGTTGTTGTTTCTTCTTCAAAGACACAAAATGTATGTCATCTAAGTTTATCATTTTTCTTATGTACTACAGGGAAAATATCCTCACGGGTAGATACTTGGGCAGTTTGTATGGAGCTAACTCGCATCCATATACTCTGATCTCTGTGTGATTTTGGTAAAGATACCAATCTCCAGTTTTTGCAAGGCCTGAGAGGTGAATGATCCTCTAAATATCCTCATTTATTCTTGGTTCTGGTCTACCACTGAGGATGCTCACCATTGGGTGGTTGAACTATTCGATGAACTGTTTGAAACTGAATTTCGTGGAATTCTGTCTGAGCAGCGAAGTCCAAGATGTTACCACCTGCGGCTTACCATTCTTGTACTTTTTCTGCATCGAGAAAAAGAACCTGTCTGCTTGAAAGAACATGAACATGTAAGCGAGTGTGGAGGAATACCATAACATGCTATCTGTAGTGAATTTTGAAAGTTGCTCATGAATACTATCCACCAGGAAAGTACTATAGTCGAACTGAATGGTGGGCCATTCCTCTATAGAGAAAATGGACAGAAAACCCAATATAGGTTCATCCACCCATTCGTCTAAAATATAACCAAGTAGAGAATAGAGAAATGAAATGACTTGGTTGCGATGAAATGACTTGGTTGACGTTTACCGTTTTCTGAGGGAAAGATAGTTTTTGGTATAACTCTGTTATGATTTCAAGATTAAAAGGGGAGGCAGATTCATTTCTAGGTATCTGCATCATCTGATCAATGCCCTATGGTGTGATGAAGAACAAAGTTTCTCCCAATGACGAGACTATGGTTATCTAGACATGGAGGAAATGAGCTTGACATTTGAGGGAAAATTCAAAAAAATGATGGAGCTAAGGGAAAAGATACAGAGGAATATTGGACTCCCAGAGCCCAATTTCATACCTTTGATCTAAGAAAGTGTCTCTTAGCCATGATTTGTCAAATTCACACCTTGTATCTAAGATTAGATGATCTTTATCGACCAAGGGGATCCTATCTAGGTCGAAAGGAGGTGGGAGGAAAGGATTTTCCTCAACTTCTTCTCTCTTTGATTTTGGTGCCATCGCTTTGCAAATTACCTATAATTCAAACAAAAATGTTAGTGGGGAACGACTGTGGTTTTGGGATGCTGACTGAAATGGAGAGAGGAAAAGGAAAAATATTTCTAGTGTGGGGATAATATGAGCAATGGGAGAATGTGGAGAAAGGTTAGTTTTGAGAAAACAGATACTCGTTGTGCGTGGGGGGACAAATCAGCAGGCTAACGGATAAGTTATCCTGTAAAAAATGGCCAACGGGTCCTTTGGAGCCTGAGATGGAAGGTAAAATGAGTGACAAGTATGACCAGGTGACGTGGAGGGTGTTTGATTGAGGACCAACAATGGTGAAGGGAGATGTGATGGGTGAGCAAGGAAAGGACTGACAGAGTTATGAGACGAGACCATTAGGAGAAGATAGTGGAAAGTGATGTCACGGGACGATGAGGATATGTCAGAAAAGTGGTAAATGGTAAGTGGTAAGATGGTTTGCGGTAAACGGTGGGAGTCTGATGCAATAGATTCCTTCCACATTAGTGGAGGGAGCCTGGCAGAAAACCATTTCACTTCGGACCCCCTCCCCACCATTAAAAATAGACTGGTCGGGGGGGTCCAAAAAATGTTGTTAGTTGTCCATTGGTGTGCCTTCTGCTAGACCGTAGATCTGAGCGCATCATTTAAAAAACTT
>JZKD02S1590582.1:95991-107328 GCA_000966675.3 Picea glauca | reverse complement strand
CGGGGGGGAGGGGGGTCTGGAAAAAATTGTTAACCGTAGATCTGAGCACCAACACCTTAGCCATTCATCTATGTTCTTTCTTTAATCTTCCAGCAGAAAAATCATATTTTCCTCGAACACTTAGGACATGTGCTTTATGTGGGTCTGCCCATCTTTCCGTGCGTTTTGTCACCATGGGGGTTAGGCATCCAACTTTAAAACATTAAAGATATGGTTCAACATCAATCATCATGCATGTTTTATTGAAATAAAACCAACTAACCTATGCTCTAACCTACTTACCTATGACATTTAGCCCAGATTAAATTGTTGGACTAAGAAATTACTCTACCCCAGGGTTATTTGATCATGATTAGGTAGTTTGGTCAAATATATTCACTAGCTAACCTAAATTGCTTGGCTAATATTAAACAATTTAGTGAAGATTATTCACTAATCCTATCAACATCAATTTAAAAGGACTTGGACATACTTAAACTGTATGGACTAGGTCATTGTTATTGCATGGGGCTTTACTCAATTTATTTTATGCCCTCTTTTATTCTTTTCTCATTTTCTTTTTATTTTCTTTCTTTCTTTTTCTTTTCTTTTTCTTTCCTTTCCTTTTCCTTTTCTTTCTTTTTCTTTTCTCTTTCTTTCCTTTCCTTTTCTTTTTCTTTTCTTTCTTTTTTTCAAATTATTTACAGAATGCGAAATTATTTGCCAACCAAACACAGTAAAGGGATAACATCTCAGTCACCAGTTGATCCTATAAATTATAGGGTTGTAACAGCGGCTCCACCTGGGGATGGTACTCTCCTTGTGAAGTGCCAAGAATCCTTCTTCCTGATGTTCTGAAAAATTTCTCCTCGGTTTCTTTTATTATTTGATTTGTTTATTTTTGACAATTTTGATGAAAATGTTCAATGGATCAGGGCCTTCTCTATGGGATTCAACCATTTGATCAAAGTTATCCACTCAAAAACTTGTAAGCAAAAGGGAATGGTTTGTACAATGGAAAAGTGTGACTGAAGGCCTCTATTGAGGGGGTGAATAGTGTTTCAACATTCTACCATTCATAGGTCCTCCTAGCAGATTTCTCCCATCGTTGTTGTTGAGTAGAAAAGTGTTATTTCCTCTGCATGCTTGAATCATGTAAGGTCTCTTCCACAGACTGTCGAACTTTCCATGCTTCCCCTTATCTTCATTTCTAGCATCCCACCTCAAAACCAGATCACCTAGCTCAAAGTCATCTTCTTTAGTTCTTTTATCAAAGATCCTTGTTATGCTCTCCTGGACAACCTGAGTCTTGTTGTATACTTCTGCTTTAGATTGCTTCAAGTGGATCATCTGGTTTATCCTTCTTTGGTAGTCGTTCAGCTTGGCTTGCATCTCTTGCAAAAGTTTCATGACGGGAACACCTAAAGAGGTAGGAAAAACTGCTTCAATGCCATAGACCAATTGATATGGAGACATACCAATTGACCGCTTAGTGGTCTGTCTGTCAGCCCAAAGTGCGAAAACCAGCTTGTTATACCATGACATTTTGTTTTCTTGTAGTGTCTTTTTAATAATTTTCATCAGGGTTTCATTGGATGACTCAGCCAACCCATTTCCCTGAGGGTAATAAGTTGTGGAATGTCCCAAAGTGATATGATACTGGTTTCAAAAATCTATGAGATTCTTAGATCAAAAAGTAGCTGCATTGTCGGTTATGATTTTTCTTGGACACCGAAAGCGAGACGAGATATTATTTTCCAGAAATTTAATAATGACAGAATCAGTAGCTTGCATGCTTGGTACAATTTCAATCCATTTTGTGAAATAGTCCATGGCAGTAAGAATCCATTTGTGTTGGCCCGAAGAGGGAGGATGTATCTCTCCAATAAATTCTAATCCCCATTGCTGGAAAGAATCTTCAACAGAGATGGGTTTCAGGGGCAGAGGAAGGATCTTCTTTTTGCCCTCGAACACTTGACATTTATGGCACGAAGTTACTTTCTTATGCACATCAACGAATAGTCTAGGCCAATTAAACCCATCTTTGAGGATTTTATTAACTATGGTATTCCAACTTAGGTGACCTCCACAGTCTCCTGCATGAAAATCCTATAAGAATTTGTCAACTTCATCTTTTAACAGGCAATTTAACAAAATACCTCCAGGATCCTTCCAATAAAGATTTCCTTGTAGAATGCAAAATTTTAAAGCTTTCAAGTTCAAAAACCTAGCTTTAGTTTTTGTCAGAGCAAGGGGAGCTTGTAAGTTATGCAAAACAAATATAAGGTCTGCGTACCATGGAGAGTTCAGAAATACCTCTTTCACACTTGGAGTCACCTGCTCTCCCTGTTCATCTACTACAACTAAGAAATTAATATCTAAAGCATGAAAATTAGATTCAACCATTAACTTTGCTAGACCTTGACCTTTAATCAATTTAGTAGGCTTAATCTCTATGTCATACTCTAGAATAACAAAAATCCATTTTCCTCTCATGCCATTTGGATTGTCCTGAGTTAAAATGTCCTTTACTACTATGTTTAGAACATAAGCAATTGTGTGGGAATGGAGAATATAGACTCTAAAATATTTTATGGCTTTTACCAGAGAAAAAGATTGTTTCTCCATTATTTCGTAATTCAAAACAACATCTCTTAAGGATTTACTGAAAAATGCTATGGGTTGTTCATACCCTTCGTTTTTTTTCTGTAGTAATATTGTTGCAATGGTATGTTCAGAAGAAAAAGAGAAAAGTTAAAAATCTTTGGTGAAGTCGGGACTGATCAAAACTAGAGCCTGTGTGAGTGCATGCTTAACCTGTTCAAAGGACTGCTTGGATTCAGTGTTCCATTTTATTTTTGTGTCCTTTTTTAACATGTTGGTGATGTTTCTGAGAAGCTTGGCTAGGTTCGGTATGAGTCTTCTCAAAAAGTTTATTTTTCCAATGAAAGATTGTAACTCTTTGATATTCCTAGGATGTTCTAGTTTTTGAATGGCCTCTATTCTGCTGGGATATATATTAATTACATCCTTAGATATTATGTGTCCTAACAGTTTACCTTCCTCTAATCTGAAAAGGATTTTCTTAGGATTCAGAGAAATACCAAATTTCCTGCATTTCTCAAACACTCGTCTGATATGTTGTAAGTGCTCTTCGTCAGATTGGGAATAAACATTTACGTCATCTAGATAAATGACAATAAATACACCAAGATCATCCACAAAAGCGATGTCCATCACTCTTTGGAAGGTTGTTTCACGTACATGATGTTTCCCCAGCGTTCATCAAACCGAAGGGCATTTTCATGTACATGATGTTTCCCCAAGGTGTTGTGAAGGTTGTTTTCTCCTGATTATCTGGATGAATGAGAACCTGGTTATCGCCTGAGAAACCATCTAGTAAGGAGATTCGGCTGGATCCCACTACCTTTTTCAATATGTGGTCCATTTTTGGCAATGGGTAGTTTTCTTTTAGGGAAACCTTGTTTAGGTTTCGGAAATCAATGCAAAGCCCGATTTCTCCAGTTTTCTTTCGGTTCGGGACCAAATTTGAAACCCATTTGGAAAATCTTAAGGGAACTATGATTTTAGCATCATACATATTTTTTATTTCTTTTTCTATCAGGGGAAGTAACTTGGGATTGATTCTCCTAAGTTTCTGTCTGAAAGTTTTTTGTTCTTCTTTTATCGGGATCCTATGTTGTATGATGCTTGTGTCATAAGATTTTAAATCTTCATAACCCCAGGCAAAGACGTCTACATATTCTTTGAAAAGTTCAATGTATTTGAGTTTTTGCTCGGGGGGTAAATATTTAGAAAGTTTTATCATCTTGGGTTTCTCCTCTGTCCCTATGCTACAGTCCTCACCCTCTTTACCACTGGCTTCAATTTTGGGTTTTTTCGCCACATCATTAAAATCAAACAGGTATTCTAACGAAACTAAACCCTAGGTAACACATTATTCTTTAAGTGAAAAACATCAGAATATACCTCATATTCACTTCATTCTTCTGAATCTATTTTATTTACACTATGATTCCCAAAAAAGGATTTATTTACATATTCATCATCATTTTCTAAGTCTCTATTTTTACACTCGAAATCATTTTTACATTGTAGAAAATCTTCAATTCTATCGTCGTTCCCAAATACCTGCCAGTATATGATGTTGTCTGGGATAGTCGGTCTACACTTCACCTCTACTTTGTATGGGAAACTTTAACGAAAAGGTATCTTGCATGTAGTGGCCAGCGTAGCTAACCCATCTAAAAAAATGTTATGTCCCCTGGGCATCACCTGCAAATCGATTTCTGTGAAACATTGAAGGGAATCCAAAACAACATTCCTATAAGCTCTAATCTTGGGATGTTTTGCTACATACTCACCTTTAATTTTTTTGATAATTAATTCAGAATCACCTCTTACCATGATTTGTTTGGCACCAACCTTCTTCAATAGTTTCAGACTGAGCATCAAAGCTTCATACTTAGCTATGTTGTTAGTGCAATGAAAATTCAGTTTGTAAAAATGACTCTCTGAATACATTGTTTTGTTATTGTGCAACCAAACTCCAACTCTAGCTCCCTCTTTGCTCATAGCCCTGTCGAAGTCCATGCTCGAGAACTCTGCTGATAGTTCTTCACTTATTACAATTTCCTTTCCTTTTGCCTCAGTGATTCCCTGGCCTTCTTTCGGATCAAGTATATCTTCTTCCAATTGAGCATCTTGTTCTTCCATATCACCGTCGTTATATAGGATGAAAGAAAACATATCAGAGTGTGCAGATTATAGAGGGTAGTTATGTGGTCTTTCTTGGATGCTGATCATATATTTCATCAACGTCTCTCTGTACAATCTTCTCTATTGTCTGAATACTAGGATAGTGGCATACGACATATCCAACTGCAAAGTGTCTTTCAGCTTGGCCCCCCAAGATCTAGAAAACAACATACCATATTTGGGGGGAATGTCCATGACCACAACATCCATAACCATGCTTTTTGCTAGAATCTAAACTAGGGTGATACATAAGTCTTTGATCAACCCGATACATCTAACTTTGTTGGAGTCAAAAGAGTACAAATATTTGTAGGGTTTGGTGACCTTGAGTACCAACTTTTCCATCACTTCTTTAGGCATCAGGTTGTGAGAAGAACCCAAATCTAACATAGCATTGTGCAGAATCAGGTCGTGTATATTAAGGCTGATGTAAAAAGGAGCGACAGTGTCAGTGTCGATCTGGCCATAAACTTCAGGGCCAAACAGGATTTTAGGTTGATCATCGGTAAGGTTTACTGTGTTCGATTGATTGTTGATACAACAGTCAAATCCTCCGTGCCTATCTCGGGCTCGATACTCAGCGCTTTGATCACCTATGATTGGTAAGCGTTCTTACTCATCATCTCAAAAAAGGGAATGGGAATGTTCAATTTGGATAATTCCCCTTCAAAGCTGAAAGTAGTGGGTTCTCTTCTTAGGCTCATCAATTATGATCTGTCTACCATAGTTTTCTAGGAAAAAGTACTTGGTTGACTAATTGATGAAACCTCAGTCTGCATTGATCTTTGTGAAATGGTAGGGTTTCTTTTTGCGGGAGATTCAACATTGCCTTTCTTAGGGATTTTATTGGTAGAAGATCCCGAGGTCTTATTGGTTTCGACTATTTTCTTCATTTCGGTTACCTTCTTTGGGGGATTTTCATTTATCTTTTTTCTCCTCAGATTGTACTGCGTATGAACCTCCATAATGTCGTTTTCAAATGCCTAATGTTTTGTTTCCTCTGCTTCCTCATTTAATTATGTTTGAGAAATAAGGAAAAGTTCTTACTCTTCCTGAGTGAGGAAGATGGCGTCGTCGTCATGAATGCCCATGAGGTTTATATTCATGTCATATAATTCTTCAATTGTCTCCCCATCAGCATAATTTTCTTGTAGAGATGGTCTAATCGGTTGATCAAGAACCCTATGTTCCCTTTGATCCCTAGGATCTCTCTGCTTGATTTGAGGAGGATTTCTTCTAAAGTTAGGATTTCAAATTTGTGGAGAAGATGGGTTATCTCTAGGAGGATTTATTTCGGCTATAGTAAGTCTCTCCATCATCCTTTCCATTTCTCTAGCTAAGGAATCCATTTTGGTGTCAGAAGAGGATGTGGTAGGTTCCTCTTTAATCGCGACTCTCCTTTTTCTCCTTTGCCATGCCCTTCTGGCTAACATGTTGCCTCTACACTTACTCCACTTTTTTGCATGTCCTCCAGAGTGGTAGAGGTTCTTTCCCTTAATTGATATGACATATCAGCGTCAAAAGGGAATTTTATCAATGCCAAACCTTGTGCGGGTTTGATATTTGTTGGAATCACATTCTACAGATTATTGAAGTGGGTGTAGTAGTCATGTACTATCTCTCCTTGGTTCCTTCCGATGCTTTTGTATTCTGACAAGATCTGAAGAGGATTATTCTTTACCTCCCATATATCCAAAATACTTCTTTGAAACGTGGTAAGGTTTACCACAGAAGCAACAGGTAATCCTTTGTACCATTTCTTAACGTCCCCAATTAGAATCTGTGCAAATAGTCTCATTTGAATGTTAGCTTCACCCACTTCATGAAAGTCAAAATAGTCATCGATTTTATCAACATGTTACTATGCGTTCAAGGGCCCAGTACTATCAAACTGGGGAAGTTTGGTTTGATAGTCCTGGGGCATAGTGTGCAAAGGTGCGGCCAACACCAAAGGAGCATATCTAGTTTCCGTGATAGGTGGAGGAGGAGGGAAAAAAACCTGGATGATGGGTGGGGAAGTGATAGAAGATGCGAAGGATGAAGGAATAACCAGAACAAAGTGAGGAGGTTGAGGTTTTACAGAAGCTATAGCAACAATTATGGAAGAAAATTTGACCCACTGTTGGAAGTGGGTCTGGTGTAAAGATTGATCGAGATTTGCTACCAACATTTTTGGCTTGTCAAATTCCTCAAGGAATATTTGATCAGGGTCAGCCCTGGGAGATAATATTTCAGGGGTTCGAGGTTGCAGGATGGTTTGATCTAAATAGGTTTAAGTGACAAAGCTATCAGATTTTGTTCTAAACATGATTTGTTCAAAAGTGGTGTCAAACTCGAGATCCTGGGGGGAAGCGGGTTTCTCTGGAAGAGAAAGGGACCTCTGAAGGGGACTATGACTCCCTAAACCTTCTGAGATGATCTTCTTTCTAAGCAACTGCTCTGTATTATCAACTGCTACTGTAGGTTCTGGATCTGGGTGAGATCGAGTATAATCTCTTTTAGGAGCCAGCTTTTTAATTTTTTATATATTTTTATTTCATGAATCCAAAATTTCTATGTACAAACTTTTAACAACCTCTGAACATTATCTCTTTCTCAGATTTACGATTAGTTCAGAAATAAAGTTTTCTTCCAGGGAAAAGAAATCGTGGGATTGAAAGTTTGTTCAGACCCTAGTATGGTCGCCACTATGTTATCGCTCTGTAAATTACCAGAGGTCGTTAGGGTAGAATAAATTTACCAGACGTAACTTTATCCAACCACTTCTAAACTGGAATCTAGCCCTGCCAGTTTCAGAGAGGGATCTCTTTGTAAGATTTAGATATGTTTTAACTTTAAGATATTAGGCTAGTTAAGTAGAATAAGATTGAATGGTTTATTTTTCTTTTTTGTAAAGTTGGTTGAAATAGGGTTTATGCATCCATTGGGCTATGGGGTCTATATTATAAGGATAGAAATCTGAACAAGAATAAAAAGATTATTTTCACAGGGCAAGTTAATGCATTCACTGGATTCTTTGGTAGTAAAGTGATGGATAGCAGAAAAGACGAGAAAATCAATTAATGTAAAGAAGCATTTAAGAATTTCTTCACTGTAACATTAGAAGACAAACATTTAGATCTTTAAATTTAGAGATAGGGTATACAAAGATAAATCCAGCAACATACGCTACTTTTAAAAGATCAGATTAGAAAAAAAATATAACGAATGAGAGAGAAAAAAATTTAACACAGAGAAATAAACATCACCAAGGAATAACACATGAGAATCCTGTGAAACATCCCTTTGTATTACTGGAAGATCTCTTGATAAAACAATTACAGTCTTTATGGCTTACAGGGTGTAAAGATCAACCCTTCGTAGTTCAAAGTTTGAAGTATTTATAACCAAAACTACATACGATCCTGTCATTAAAGATTAGGACGTGGTAGATCCTAAATTTAACTAACTAACTCAACAAGATACAAAAATTCAGGAACTGTCGATGATGTGTTGAAATCTTCATGCTGATTTCTGGGGAAAACCGTTGGTGAGTCATCTGCATGACTTCGTTTGATTGGATTACAGACTAGAGTTGGACAGCTCATCTCTTACTCGATTAGATTGCATAACTCTTCCCATTGTAACTGACTAGGAATGATGACTTTGATTAATCTTCTGCATATTTCATCCATCTCTGTATACTTGGAAAAAGTTGGCTTGAAGATGAAAATATACCAGATTTCGTGTTGTATGCTGATGTCTGGCTGCAAGGTTTCTAAGAATGCCTTGACGGTTATGCTACCCTATATTCCTGAAAATTTAGAACTATATTTGGCCATTGTGGCCAACTTTAGTTTATAATCAGAAAGGGTCATTAACTTCTCATTTAGGACCCTTAATCCAGGGAGTCCTTTCTTCTGTAGAGCTTCAATTTTGGAAAAAAATCTTTCCACTCTTGCATCCATAGTCTGGACTTTCTCTTCCAACTGCAACATTAGCCCTCTTTTGGTCAGAACCCTCTTGAATTTGAGGATGGTTTTTGTCTTGTCTTCAATCTTCAAATACTCTAACTCTTCCCTGGTTTTGGAATTCAAGAATTTAATGATCTCAATGGCTTTTGTGGGCATTTCTCCCAGCTCTCCTCTTATTTTCTCAATAGCCTTCTTTCTCCTTTGTACTAGTTCCTTTTTCTCGAACATGATTTGCACCATAGGACATATTTCATTTATGGATTTGGAGATATCCAACCAGATATTTTCCTTGGCCTCAACAAGTGTATTTCCTACCATTGCTTTCTTTTGAAGCTACTGCAATTCTTGTTTGATCTTGTCTGATGTTTGTTTCTCCATGGAGTAGCTGGTTTGGTAAGAAGACTTAAGTTCCTAAAGGTTCTCAACCTCCTTTTTAAGTTTGCTCATTTCTGTCTCTTGCAAGTTCATCTCCTCCATGGATTTTTCTAGTTCCACTATCTTTTCCAGAGCTGTCAATGGAGTTGCTAAGGGAATTTCTATTGTGGATGTTGTCCTTACTTCTGTGAGTGGAACTGTGCTCAATGCAATGACCTCCATAGGCATTGATTGTTCCTTCTCCTTCACTAACCTTTCCAGTTCTACTTCCATCTCTTTCAACTGTGCATTCTGCTCCATGATCAACTTGAGCATCTCCTCCTTCCCACCTTCTGTCTCAACTATCTCCTTTGTGTGTACATCTTCTGTTGGTGGCAGTTTCAGCTATTTCCTCAGAGATGCTATATCAACATTTTTCTTTTTAAGCATCTCCTCGACTGCTTTCACATTCGAGGGGTCATACCCGATCTTGAGGACCAATTATTCCAATGTTTTAATTCTATTATCCTTTGGAAAGGATGATATATTTTCTAACTTTAGTTGTGTCTATACATTGCTCAAAGAGAATTGTAGTTTAGCAGCTGAAGTAGAATCACTTGCCAAAGTGGAGAAAACCATTTCTCTGGTTTTCCTTTGCAAATCCATTTGATCGTCCGGGTGCACATCTCTTGTGTGGAACTCGAATGTTGCCATTTTGTAATCAGTAATTGTCTTTGGATCGGGCACCTGTGCCTGTAGAAAATCCATGTGCAATATACCCTTCTCTATATCAAACACATACAATAGTCTATGTTTTGTCAGGGATTTCTTTTTCCAAAGCTGAGCATAAGTACTGTTGGTCAGCGTCTGATTCCTCTTCTTGATCAGGTCATATTTCTCAAAAATACTCAACTTTGGTCCTCCTTTACTCGGCTGGTCGACTAGTGAAGTATCTGTCGGCTTCTTGGACAAAACTGTAGACATGATCTTCTTGCTGCTTGTGACAAGAGGTGATTGATTACTTTTCATAGTCGTAGTGGATTGGGTTTCCTTATCACCATTCGTGTCAATTGTATGACTGGATTTTGTCCTTTTGGTATGTAATTGGAAAACTTCAACCAAGACTTCGGTGACAGAAGGTGAAGTATCCTTCCTAGGAATTTTCTCCTTTGGAGCCTATGGTGTGGTTGTTTGCGAGATAGTAACTGAAGGATCCATCTATTCTATCTCTTCCAGAGTGTTCGGCTCCCACTTCGTTTGATTCACGAACCTTTCTATCCCAGGCTTGGGTATATGAACATATGGAACATTTTTATTCTTAACCCTCATCTCTGAAATTATCCCGCATGGATCATAGTTCCATAGGAAACTAACTTCGAACTTAATTTCTTTCAAAATTTTGTCTGCCTCTTCCCCGACGCCTCGGGTATTGTTGATAAAAGTCCCTATTTTCCCTTTAATCCTGAGCTGTTGTTTCTTCTTCAGAGACACAAAATGTATGTCCTCTAAGTTTATCATTTGTCTTATGTACTTTAGGGAAAATATCCTCACGGGTAGATACTTGGGCTATTTGTATGGAGATAACTCGCATCCATATACTCTGATCTTGGTGTGATTTCAATAAAGATGCCAGTCTCCAAGTTTTACAAGGTATGAGAGGTGAATGATCCTCTGAATCTCCTCATTTATCCTTGGTTCTGGTCTACCACTGAGGGGTGGTAGAACTATTTGAAACTGAACCCCGTGGAATTCCATCTGAGCAACAAAGTCCAAGATGTTACCGCCTACGGCATACCGTTCTTGTCCATTTTATGCATCGAGAAAAAGAACTTGTCTTCTTGAAAGAAGATGAACATGTAAGCCAGTATGGAGGAATACTAGAACATGCCCTCTGTAGCGAATTTTGAAATTTGCTCATGAATACTCTCCACCAGGAAAGTACTATAGTCGAACTGAATGGTGGGCCTTTCCTCTGTAGAGAAACTGGACAGAAAACCCAATATAGGTTCATCCACCCATTCGTCGGAAAAATAACCAAGTAGAGAAGAGTGCAAGGAAATGACTTGGTTGCCCTTTTCTGAGAACAGAGAGGAAGGATATGGGGGATTTGACGTGGGGAGTTGAGCATCCTGTGGGAGGAAAAGCTCAAAAATATGGGCTCTCTGAGGGAAAGATAGTTTCTGGCATAAGTCTGTTATGATTTCAAGATTAAAAGGGGAGGCAAATTCATTTATGGGTATCTGCATCATCTGGTCAATGGCCTCTGGTGTGA
>JZKD02S1590582.1:62412-77797 GCA_000966675.3 Picea glauca | reverse complement strand
AGCCCGGGGTAAAAATAGTGACGACTCTGGTTATTATTTTGTTCGTAAAACCAAATAATTTCCCGTTATTATTTTGTCCCTGTATTTTGTTCGTACGAGCAAATAATTATGCTGACTTGGATTTTGATATAATTGGGTTATTTTATAAATTGTTCACGAGAAAGGTTAGATTTTTACGCAAGCTAAGAAATTACTATCTAGCCAATTGATTGACACACACTTATTAATATTTACGTCAAAGATGGGCACAATTAATGATCTTTTAATGTTAAATTCTAATCTGATGGTTATGCATTGAAGATGCTGGCATATTCTTAGTTGTCCTCCAAAATCAATGAGTCAGATTTATTGTTGATAACTTCTTTGCATTTATAAAAGCATCCGTTAACCTGTTTACTTTTTAACATTTACCTAATCATATTAAGAAATCACTGTAACATCATATGATTGCCACGTTTAAATAATTAACCTTTGAAATTCTTCAACTGTTCAGTTTGTTGACCTGACATTTTTACTGAGTTTTATTTAACCTGGCATTTTTACTGAGATTTTTTTATGGACCATAAATCTTTCTGCATTCACCAGCCGCGAGTTAACAGTTGTGTTAGTTATACAAAACTCTATTTCCAGTTTTGAATGTTTAGCATGCACTACGTCAAGGAGGCGTTTCGTTTTTCAAATTTTTTTTTTAAATCCTGTGAGCCAGCGTTTCAATTAAAGAAAGGCCGGCCACGTTTAATACTAGTCACTCGATTTTGGTGAATTATTCAATTTAATACGATTCCCTCAAGTAATTGGGTAATTCTGCCATGTCGGCGGTTAAGTGTCTGCGTTTGAAATCTCCATGCTTGGCGATTCCCTACCCTAAATCACTGGGTAATTCTGCCATGCCGGTTAAGAGTCTGCGTTTAAAATCTCCATGCTTGGCGATAGTGGCATTATGGCGTTCGACGTTTTGGCACAATCTTTTAACCGGGAGTTCCTTGTTTTGGCACAATCTTTTATAAAAACCCAACCCTCAACAGTGTGGCTTAGCCTCCATTTCAGGATGTTAGACATTGTGAGAAGAAATTCAGAGACTTTGAAGGCTTTGAAGGCTTATGGATGGAAGGGTTAGGCCTAGAAATAGATAAGTTGCAGGAAACTCTCACCAACTTATCTGGACCAGGTGGAAAATTACATATTATGAGATCAGCTATTTAGTGATTTTGGTGTGGCATTTTATTTTTTGGTTACATGTGTCGTAATCAATGGATAATGTTAATGTAGTTGGTCTGCAGTTTTAGCAATAATCTTTTTTACACATCATTTACTAAAACATGTGTTATTAAATCTTTGTACACACCATTTAGTGCAGCATGAGAGATTGGATTGTATACATTAATAAAAATCTGATTACTCTGTAGCTTGTTTCATAATATTGTTCACCCATCATACACCATATCCATTAGGTTTTCCTTTCTTTTCAATTTTCTGCATTGAAAAGCATGCACTACTCCAACATAGAGTCATTACTGCTCCAACATAGAGTCATTATATCTTCATATACTGTTAGCTCATTAGATCTTTGTATATTTTTTATTCATCTTACTTTACACCCAAAGGCCACTACTTTAGGTTTTTTTTTCTTTTCACTTTTCTATAATAAAAAACATCACTTTTCTATAATAAAAAACATGAACTATTGGAACATGAGTTATTAAATTTTTATATACATAAATGAAAATTTTATTATTATGCTAATGTTTATGCATATTACCTTTCATAAGTCACGAGCCATTAAATATTTATATACAGAAATAAAATATTAATTACTCTACAACTTGGTGCATGCTGTTTTGCCATTTTATTTCTCTTCAAAAGGAATTCAGTTTTCCTTTCATTTCAATAATTCAGTATCTAAAAGCATTGTTTGATTCCTATTAACTAATGATTACTCTACAACTTGGTGCATGGTGTTTTTCCTTTTTACTTTTTAGGCAAGAAGAGAGCAGTTTTTTTTTCTTCTCAATAATTTTCAGTATCCAAAATAATTTTTTGATTCTATATATATATATATATATATATCCCAAATAAATTAAAGAAAATCAGGAATGTGATACATTATATTGCATTCACCCAAATCATATAGTTTATTGTCCACATGCATGCTTTTAGAGGGTTAATTATTACCTATCCATTATAATATATGTTATTTTTAGTAATAAGTGGAATTTTTTATATTTTTTTATATCAAAATTTTTGTATGAAAATTATTTTTTTCTAAATACTTTTAATTATAAAATTATGAATATTTTAAAATGTTTAATCTAACTATTTTAAAATTAATTTTTTAAGTATTTTTTATTATAAAATTCTAATTATTTTAAAGCATTTAATCTAAATGTTTTAAGACTTGAGTTGACTGTTTTCTTATAATTTAAATAACCATAAGGAAAATTGCATTTATGGTTTTAAGATTTGAATCCATTGTTTTCTTATAATTTAAATAATCATAAAAAATTGTATTTTTTTTTTTTAAATATTAAAATATTGAATTGTCATTTTTTTACAAGTTTAGGTTCCACCACTCATTTATGGCATGCCTAATATGGCTCTAAAAATTTCCCATCTCAAGAATATAAGAAAAATATGATATACTTTATGCAAGACTATTACCCTCATTCCATACTACATTATTTATAAATTTTTCCAACCTTAGTTTAGTCTGTACAAAGCTAAATAATGATTTACGGATCAATGGACCATGTCTGCATATAATATAGTTGTAATTCTTATTGCCCTCATCATAATGCATTTTATATAACTTTTTCAACCATCCTTTCGTGTCTGCGAAGCTAAATAATGATTTGCGGATTCATGGACCATGTCTCCATAGAGTTATAATGCCCTCCAAAATGTGCACCTCAATGTTTGATAAATTCAAATTACAGTTTTTTATGTAATAAATAAGCCTTGTTTTTTAGTTTTTTTAAAGGTAGTATTAAGTATTTTTTAGAAAATTTTTAATGAAATGTTAAATTTCTAGAATTTATAAATACTTTAGTTTTTTTAAGGTAGTATTAAGTATTTTTTAGAAAATTCTTAATGAAATGTTAAATTTTTAGAATTTATAATACTTTAGTTTTTTTTTAAGGTAGTATTAAGTATTTTTTAGAAAATTCTTAATGAAATGTTAAATTTTTAGAATTTATAAATACTTTATATATATAATAGATTTTTAATTAGCAACCAAAAAAAATGGAAAATAAGATTTATTAACTTATATCAATCACTTTTATAAAATATGGTTGTTATAAAGTATGATTGTTGATAATATTATATTAAATTGGATTATTTTATAAATGATTTATGTGCACTGCGACTGGCGGCTGATGCCGTTAATTTTAGGGTTTTGGGTATTGAGTGCACTGCGCATTTAGTCTTAAGGTTTTAATTATAACGCTCACTCATTTCAACCCCATGGAAGAGATAGATCTCGAAGAGTTTCCTCAGCCATTACAGATTCTCCTCTTCCTGCCATGCTTATGCATTAAATTGCAGGTTTGATTTAAACTTGTTAACGATAGTCCATGTATGATCTCGTAGGAGCTCGAAAGCGGTAAGTAACGTCATCGTTTGCGGACTGGAAGCGATTGAAATGTCAAAGGACACAAAAATTTAAGAGGCGGAATCCAAAATCTCAGAGGACGACGCCAAAATTTCATGGGTTTTGAGTGCTGCCATGCTGGGATGCCCTTATGCATAAATGTGGTACTACAACACGTTGAGACATGTTTTCAAATGTAAGCATTTTCACTGAAATATACATTTCTTTCCGTTGATATCATAAAAAGGTTCTTTCCTATACAACTACTCTGATAGTAGTGGTGCTCTTTTGATGACCAAGGACTAGTGGCAAGTAAGCATTAACCAGAGCTGGGCTGGTTGATACAATTGTAATGGAAGGAAGCAGGGAAATTTATTATGAATGCTAAAACATACATCACGAATTGTTGTTACAACCTCTGTATTGCTTCTCAAGTGAAGCATTTAAATACATATACAATTGTTATTGAAGCAGACAATGAAATTTACTATGAACGCTAGAGCATTTATCAACTAATACAAAAACAGCTTAAAGTATTGCGATGACTCATGAACATTACCGTGCATTTCTTCGCAAATGAGATATAAGTACATATAGGAGAATACTCTATAATACTCTTTTGGAAAGATCTAGGAGAAAAAATTTGTCTAGGTGCAATGTCCAAAAGAAACTAGATCTAACTAGAAATGAACCTCAGAGATCATCTGAAGTTTTTTGAATTAGTGGGAAGAATAGTAACTACAATGTTCTTGTTGGCACTCAAAGTTTTGGTTCCATTTTTGCTGCGTGCTCATCCAGTGATTTTGCCAAGGCCTAATGAGATGCACCGTGATTTTGCCAGGGCCTAAGGAGATGCACCAAAGGATGCCATGGTGCAGCATCACAGAACAGTGCGCCAAGTCTAAAGAAGGCCAAGGGCATGCCGATCTGAGTTTTTTCAGTTCAGCGCCTTAATCCGAGTTTTGTCAGTTGTGCCAGAAATCAATCCGAGTTTTGTCAGTTGTGCCAGAAATCAATAAACATCCAGCCGGAAGCAAGAAATGAATCACCGAGATATCTCTCAAAATGATTACATTCAACAAAAGATGAATACGTCGGTCGGCTAGAAGATGAAAGGTACTTAAGATTTGATTTCATGGAAGATCCCTGGAAGGTACCAGAAGCTTGTGAAGCCATTAGATCATAAAACTGAGTGGATAAAAACAGTGAAAGACAACGCTCCTCAACAGAAGAAGATATAAAATAGAGCTATGAGCTTGAAAAAGAGACTGGTTAATTTGGAAAGGAATCAGTACCAGAGCTCTGAGTTAACCTATGGAATTCGTGTGTTGTGTGGAGAGGTCTCTTGTGCCTTGTATATGTTTGAATCTTAACGTTTAGTGTATTCCCATTGTTTTTATACTGAGTTAACCTATGGAATTCGTGTGTTGTGTGGAGAGGTCTCTTGTGCCTTGTATATGTTTGAATCTTAACGTTTAGTGTATTCCCATTGTTTTTATAGTAATGAGAAGAAGTCTTATGCTATGCAACTCAATTATTTATGACATTTTTTTATCTTTAATATGACGAAATAGGTTCAATTATAACTAAATAGGTTCAATTATAAAGATATGGAAGCTATGTTCTATTATGTGTTTGTGATGAATGAGTAACACATGTGCATGTATTGTTTTAATTCTTGGTCCTTGTTAGATTATCATATAAGAGTCATGTAGATTCCATACGCACTTTGTTAGTTATGTTTGATCCTCCATGCCTAACATAAGGTCTTATGGTCTCTGTGATCTTCTCTTCATCTTGGGTTTGACATTGTTTGACCTCAACAGATGATTAGTGCATAACCCCCCTAGTGTTATGAAGGTTAGTGCATACATGCATGTACTGAAGCAACAACACTGCATAGCTTAGCGCCAACAAATGTTCCCATTGCCCGAACTGAAGTCTTGCTGATATTGATGAAAGAAAACAAAAAAGTGGTGGTGTCCATCTAAAGAGGAGATTCAAAAATAAATAGAACTAGAAGAGGATGTTTTTTTCCTACAAGCAACGAAAGGATTGTGGGTGAACACGAAAGAATGAAAAGGTAGATATATTTACTTTGATCTACATGAACTCTTTTGTGTAAAATTTCCATGTTTGTTGCATGAATGGTTAAAAATAAAAGAAAATTTTAAGTCATCTTTGTTACCATTGGAGGAGATAGCATGGGATCAAGTCAAGCTTGATAGTTTAAAGGCCTTGGATAAAAACTGGACTATATTGTATATTGTTGAGTTTTCTATAGAATATAACGATTCTTTCAATGTAGTTGTGTAGCAACCCTGGCTAAATGATTGCTTAAGATTTATCAAGTATAATTAATTAAATAATTATCTCTCCTAATGTGTATTAGTTAAGTAATGATTAATTATTAACAATATTAATTAATTATTGATTTATTTATTGTTTAATATATGTTGATTAATTAATTAATTGATTATTTAACACATTTAATGTTTGGGGTAACGAATTAAAGGCTTAATAACTCTTAATTTATTGAAAACTTTACTTAAGAAGTGATAAAGCATTTAATGGAGGGATAAGGTATTAAATGGAGGGATAAGGTGGGTGGCATTAAATGAAGGTAAGAGGCGGTGAATGCAAAAGGGGTGATATGAGGGGGAGAGGCATTGGGAAAGGGGGGACTTTTGGAAATTTGAGAGGAGGAAGCAATATTCGAGATTAGAGACTATATTTCCTGGATTTTGTATTTTTTTGGTTTGGAGTATGGGTGGACTGTTACAGGGGTGCACCAGGTTGCTGGGAGTTTTGGGCTCAGGGGCTAGGAATCCTCATGGAATCCTGGAGCTAGGGAGTCGGACAGGCTCTGTTCCTAGCTAGCAGGGAGGAAAGATTCGGTTTTGGGCAGAGTTTGGACAGAGGAGCAGAAAGGACAACCAGAGATTGAAGAATTAGCATCAGATAGAGGTATGTATTTTAGTGATTATACCATGTTATGTGATGGTTATGTGAGTTATTTTCATGATGTTAATAAATTTAATTTTTGTTAAATAAATTATGGTTAAATGCTGAAAATTAATTTGTACAGAATAACATTATCTATTATCTATTTTTTTAGCTTGTGTTTTATAAGGTTATGTGAGGATAGAGACCTTACACATGGTATCAGAGCCATGGTTTAAAATCTGGAGCCAAGGGCCTACGTATCCATCCATAAATTTAAACAACTTCTTTTAGCTATTCACAGCGATCTTTGCCTCCCAAACCATTTTGTTATAAGCTGCTAGATGCCCCAGTTGACTCTTAATGATTGGGACCTTTAAGGGATGTTTTGCATCAAAGAAATTCAATTATTCTGCAGCAGCGGAAGTTATTAATCAACTGTGCTTTTGAAAATTTACATAAACAACAATTACATATTTCAAACCTAGAAGCCAACAAATGTTCAGAATATTGTTAATGAACAAAGGTTATAAGAAAACACCGTCTATGAGTCTTTTCCATAGGGTAGCCTATACCATTTGTTTCTCTTTTCATGTTCTATGATTCTAACTGTAGACACAAACAAAATTAAGCTGAAGGCAAGCATTGTTGAAGTCCAACTGAATTACAAGCAAAAAAAAGGTACGACGTTCTAAAACAAAACATTCTTATATTTCAATGAAAACATCAGTCTAAATATAATAATTTCTGGAAAGAGGAGAAAGTGTGCAACATGAATTTCCGACCTCATGTTACTTGTTCGTTACATGCAAGAATATTCACATAGAACTTGTAAGAATATTACTTGTTAAAAAAAAACATAACCCACTTGCTAAAATAATAATAATAATAATTAAAAATTTTAAATATGCAAGAATCAAAACTTACCTGGAAAAAAAATAAATAAATCTAAATGAGTTTTGTATAAAAAAAAATTCCTAAATATGAAAGAAAGAAATAAGGTAGATGATTTAAAAATACATAAAGATATATTATAGATCTCCAAAATATTTAAAAAAAAAAAGAAAAAAAGCTTATATATATTCATAATAAAAATAAAAGACAGACAAACATTTGGAAATGTGTCATCACAACCCTCGACCTGTGTTTTCATCCGTTCCTACGCCCTCAAGAGATTCCACCAATCCTTTCCATGATTTTCTTTGGGTTGTTCCCTGTGATTCGAAACTTCTTCACAAGAAAGAGGGAGCTTCCTTTTTTGTGGTTTCATATCGAGGAATAAGTTTATGTAAAAGAAATATGATTATATATATATATATATATATAAATAATGTTAGATGTAAATATACATGAATACTTTATATGAAAAAAAAAATGGGAAGTAAAGAAAGATAGCATAAAATATAGTAAAAAAAAAAACCAGAAAAATGAACAAACAAAATATTTGTGCATAGGTTACATTCTGAAATTAGAATATTTAGAAATGACAATTCAGTCATAATCAAACCCAAGTTGACCGAACTCAAGCCACTCTTACGAACTGCATTCAATCTCTTTGGTGTCATTAATTGAAAATACATTGAAGAAGGTGTGGCACTATGGTCATGCAAAGTAGTGCTACCAACCTAGATGGCCATTGTCGAGTCCAAGGAACTACCAAATATTTATTTTCAAATTTGGCCACAAGAAAAAGATGTCGCACTCCTTCTCCTCCTGAAGCTAAAAAAAACCCTCAAACCCCAAAAACGCGAAAAACCAATAACCTGCTACAAAGCCAAGAAATATGCTGAAAATTGATCTACGAACCATCCCACATCGTGTTGATCCAAAGTCGAGGCCACCTCACCAAACTGTCATGCACAAAACTGAGGGGAGAGGCCAACCATGGAGACCATGGTTTCACCTTTCAGGTGGTCATCCATGGAGCTAGGGCCACACACGGGCGACTATGTAGAGATAAAACCAGAAACCCTTGAGCAGAGAAAGAGAAAAAAAAAAAAAAAAATGGAAATGACCTGAGGAGAAGTGTAATTGAGGTTATTGTTTGATATTATACATAATCCCAACTCAAAAAAAATAAAACTGAATAGGGGCTCAAGGTTTTTGAACCCACGACCAACCGCTAAACCACATGCTCTACCAATACACAAGACCATCGCACCAGCCAAACTCCCATCCAGAGCTCGAGACAGAGCGCCAAGAAGAGATCCCACCAAGGGCGTAACAAGTGCACTACACGTCCACCAACCCACGTGTAAACTAAGCACAAACACCGATTCAAAAAAAAGAGAGATATAGGTTATGGCAATCGATGGGAATGGAACCCTCGACTCAGTGAACCAAACAAACAAATGACAGACCTGTTCAGAAAATTGCCAGACAAGTTCAGAAAATTGACAAGTAAATCTACAACAGAGAAGTTCAAGCCATCAACCAAGCGCCTAATCACATGGAGGATAATCCCATAAGGGGCAGATTCACATGGAGCCTAATCGCCCAAAAAAAATGAGCGAAGGGAACACGCCATTGTGCTCGACGCACCCTCCATTCCTGGAACTCGTGGATACCAGGGTCGACCGAGCAAAGGGATGGCCATGGCCGCTGGCCTTATCCTTCACCTCTACAGAGCGTTTGAAGAAGAAAAGAAAAATGAGAATGAAAAGGGTCGAGTGAGGCTAGGGTTCGAGGACATAAAGGCAAGAATAATTTAGGGTTGGGGATGAGAGCCCTGGGAAGGAGGGCACGTGGAACTCATGCACCCACGATGCCCGACTTCAAATAAAAAAAAGAATTTTTTTTTTCTTTTAAAATTTCTCTTATTTAATAAAAAAAAATTATTTTTAATTAATTCTTTTTAAAATTTCTTTTAAATTAAGTTTTTTTTTTTTTATAGATCGTATAAAAAAATTGTAAAAAAAAAAAATTAATTTTAAAAAGAAATATAAATAAATAAAAAAAAAAAGTTTAAAAAAAAAAAAAATTGGAGTCCATGGGTTTTGAACCCACGACCACCCACCAAGCTCAAGCTTTAAGAAATGACCAAACACCAACACGCCACACATATCTCTTTTACAAAATAAATTCATTAATAGTAACAAAGTATTATCCCAAAGTATAATCTCCAATTATCCAAGTTAACCAAGCACTGAGTTCCATGCCCACAACCATCGAACCAAGCGCCAAGCCCTTCCATTCCATTCCCCAAGCCAAAGTCAAGCACCAAGCCCGCAAGGGAGCATATTGTGCACAACATATTAACATTATAAAATTTTAATGTTAATAATGGGTTTGAAACCTGTGATTATTAATCATATATATATATATCCCTATGATTAATTAATGTAATAGTGTAACTTTATAGTTTATAAAGGTTAAAAGTCCTTCTAGAGTAGCGGGAGTTTGATGCATGTTATGGGGAATAGTCAGGGTAGAATAGGGGTATAATAGAAAGCACCATATAAGGGATCTGATGCACTATGGCGAGTGTGGTACAGTGCTAGCATAACTACCAGGCGAGAGGGTCAATAGTTTTCTTAGGCGAAGACATCAAGCTTAGATGCTTTAACCCTAACCTAGCCACCTCTCATAAAGAAAGTAACGTTTGTTTACAGACAAGTAAAAAAAAACTTACGCCTAACCCTATTTTCTAGTTTAAGTTGCGCAAATGTGAAATGTCCTTGAACTCACCCTGACAACTTTGGTTGATGCAGGTTAAAACATACAGGATGGTTAGGACTCGAGGAAATCGAGGCAGAGGGGCATCGTCGCAGGGACCGCCAACACTGCCACCACCATCACCTGAACTAGCTCTCATACTGGGCTCTTTGGAGGCCATAAATGAGACTTTAAAGAAGCGTCAACCAACAGGGATCGAAGTGGAGCCTTCACCATCTGGAACGGGTAATCCAAAAGCGTCGAGGGATTTAGGGGGAGGACCTCCACCCAAAGACATCATTAGAGAACTGCAAAAGATCAAACTTCTGGAGTTTTCCAGGGGTCGTGCCAGTGAACGTGTCGAGGCATGGTTGGAAGGCATGACAAGGTGTTTTTCCTTAAGGGACTATGCGTCCACTTCAAAGGTGAAGATATAAATTTTTCAATTGAGAGACAGTGCCTTGAACTGGAGGGGCAACCTGGAAAGGAAACTGCATCTTACCTCGGACACCATATCTTGGGAAATTTTCGAGGAGAGGTTCCAAAGGAAATATCTGCTAGCTTACTATGAGGAAAAAAAGGTAGGAGTGTTTCATGCCTTAGTACAGGGAAACAGAACCATAGAAGAATATGAGATCGGGTTTATGGAATTGGTCAAATATGTCTCATACATGGATAATGACCAACGATAGGAAGAATGCTTTGTCTATGGGTTAAACCCTAAAATAAGGGATATGGTACAGATGTGGAAACCGTTTTCAGTAGAAGAAGCTGTGGAAAATGCGTGTTATATAGAGGAACACATGAATTTAACCAGAGGTATGAGACCGACCTTTCCGCATCATCCTGGATTCGTGGGGAAGGCCTGTAGGACATTTCCTAGGGGAGGGGGCTCAAGGCCACCTCCATATGGTAATAGAGTCGCATGAAGGACAGTAGCCTCAGGGATTTCAATGGCATCAAGTGCAGCATTTCGTTCATCACAAATGAGACAGGCAGGTCCACGACCATCTCAGGGGACAATTAGTAGGGGCAAGGGTTCTAGAGGAAGGAACTCATTTCAGAGATAGTCATAGAACAGTGTGCAGGTTCAATCTCATGTTACCTATTGGGGATGTGGAGGACCCCATTACCAACGTGACTACCTAGAGTTACAATCAGGCTTTGTGCATAGAGAAGAATAGGCCCCAATGGGAAGAGCAAGTAGTAGCCACCAGATTTACACAGCGGTTAATAATCGCCTGGCAGAACATCAACCCACGGTGGTGGAGTCATCGGGTACACTAAATCATATCAATGTTAAGATTTTATTTGATTTTGGTGCTACAGATAGTTTCATTTCACCATCTGCATTAGAAAAGAGTGGGTTGGCAGCCTACGAGCATGATGACTTTAAACAAGTCAATATGGCTTAGGGGGGAAAACAAGTGGTAGGATCTAGCATTGATAATTGTCTAATAGACCTGAGAGTGTGTACTACTAGGTTGAAGGTATACGTTACTTCTCTCGGGGCATATGACCTAGTCATTGGACTAGATTGGTTAGAAGCTCATTGAGCTTTGGTACATTGTTTCGCAAAATGGGTGCTTTATGTAGATGACGAAGGAAGGCGAATAGAGATCTAGGGTGTACGGAGAAAGGTTTCATTACACTTTATCTCAGCTATGAAGGTTAAGCGATGCTTGAGGCAAGGGTGTCGACTTTATGTCATTGAAGCAGTGAATGAAAGGAAGGGACCCTCCTTGCATCAGTACCCAGTATTGTAAGAATTTAAGGATGTTTTTTTGAATGAGTTACCAGGGTTACCTCTTGAGAGGGAGCTTGATTTTACTATTGAGCTAAAACCTGGTGCAGAACCAATTTCCAAGACTCTGTATCGAATGACTACGCTAGAACTTTGTGAGTTGCAAATGCAGTTGAAAGAGTTACTGGACTTGGGGCTAATAAGGCCCAATGTCTCACCTTGGGGTGCACCAGTAATTTTTGTAAAGAAGAAGGATGGTTCCTTACAATTTTGTATAGATTATAGGGAATTGAACCATTCTATAGTGAAAAATATGTTCCCAGTGCCCTGAATAGATGACCTCTTTGATCAGATGAAAGGAGCAGCGGTATTCTCAAAGATTGATTTGCGATTAGGGTATCACCAGTTAAGGATTAAGGAAGGTGATTTTCCTATAACTTCCTTTCGAACTCGGTTTGGACATTACGAGTTCGTCATAGTACCTTTCAGATTGACCAATGCGCCAGCAGTATTCATGAGCCTCATGAATAATGTATTCCAGAAATACCTAGACCACTTTGTACAAGTCTTTCTAGATGATATCTTCATCTATTCCAAGAATGAAAGAGAACACGGGGAACATTTGCGAGTAGTGTTGTCCTGCCTTAGAGAAAACAAATTGTATGGGAAGTTGTCAAAGTGTTCCTTCTTCTAGAGAGAAATCCACTATTTAGGTCATATCATTTCTGGTGAAGGAATCTCTGCGGACCCAGAAAAGGTAAAGGCCATTATGGAGTGGCCAATGTCGAAAAATGCCCATGAGGTGAGAAGCTTCATGGGGCTAGCAGGTTATTATCGGAGATTTGTGGAAGTATTCTCAAAAATAGCGAAACCCATCACCACTTTGCAGTGCAAGGGGGTCAGGTATGAATGGACAGAAGAATGTGATAGTGCATTCATTGAACTTAAGAGGTTACTAACTAGTGCACCAATTTTACGATTTTTGGATATGGAAAAGGACTTCACAGTCTGCACAGATGCCTTGAAGCAAGGGTTTGGGGCCATGCTAATGAAGGATAGAGGAGTGATTTCTTATGCGTCAAGGAATTTGAAGAAACACGAAGAGCTATACGTGACTCATGATTTAGAGTTGGCAGCTGTAATGCTGGCTTTGAAACTTTGGAGGCACTATCTTGTGGGGTGAAACTTTGAGCTCAAAACGGACTATCAAAGTTTAAAACATCTATTCACTCAAAGGGATCTGAATGCCAGGAAAAGGTGATGGAGTGAGTTTATGAGTGAGTACAATTTTGGTATTTCATACATCAAAGGAAAGGAAAATGTGGTCACAGATGCCTTGAGCATGAGACCACGTGTCTTCTCCCTAGTACCCTTAAAAGTCAATATGAGGGAACGTGCATTGGCGCAACTCCAAAGAGACAGTTGGTATTTAGAGGTTACTTTAAACCTCCAGAGTGGGAGGAAATTAGATCCAAAGTATGAAGGATATAGTCTGGAAGCAGACAGACTATTGAGATATTGGGGAAGGATGTACATCCCCAAAGATGGGGATATCCAAAGCATCATACTAAAGGAATCCCATACAACACTTTATTGTGCGCACCCGGGTATGAAGAATATGTACACAGACATGAGGAAGCTTTTCTTTTGGGTAGGCATGAAGTGCGATGTAGTCCATTTCGTCGCCAAATGCCTAGAGTGTCAACAAGTGAAAGCCGACCACCACCACCCGGCAGGCCTCCTACAACCACATGATGTTCCTATGTCCAAGTGGGAAGTCATCTCTATGGATTTTGTTGTGGGGTTGTCGCTCACATCTCATAGACACAATGCCATTCTTGTGATAGTTGATAAGTTAACCAAGATTTCTCATTTTATTCTGGTTAGAGTCACTTAGAATGTCACTGATGTGGTACGTTTGTTTGTAAGTGAGGTTATCCATTTGCATGGGATACCTAAGAAGATCATTTCAGATAAGGACTCCAGATTCACTTCTAGGTTTTGGACAAGTTTGGATTCAGTGTCGGGGACTCAGTTGAACTTAAGAATAGCTTATCATCCTGAAACAGATGGGCAAACCGAGAGAGTAAATCAAGTCATGGAAGACATGCTTAGGATGTATGTCATGAATAATCAAACCCATTGGGAGAAGTACCTACCTTTGGTAGAGTTCGCCTACAATAACAGTTTTCATAGCTCCATCGGAATGCCACCCTACGAAGCTCTATATGGAAGGTCGTGCAAAACACTATTGAGTTGGGATAGAATATAATACCAAGTAATAGTTGGGCCAGAATTGATTCAAGAGATGGAGGAACAGGTGATTCAGATTAGGTAGAGACTAAAGGAAGCACATGATAGGAAGAAAAGTTATGCAGATGAACACAGGACCAATCGAAGTTATGAAGTGGGAGACTAGGTTTTCATTCGTATCAGGCCTAATAAGAGTACCATATGGTTCGAGAAGAGGAAAAAGTTGTCACCTCAATTTATAGGACCGTTCAGAATCCAAGAGAAAATTAGACCCATTGCCTATCATCTCGTACTACCACCCCACCTGCATAAAACTCATAATGTTTTTCATGTATTTGTTTTACGTCATTATGTTGCTAATGAATCACATAAACTAAATTGGAAGGAACTGCAGGTATCAGACATGGGAACCCTCATGGTAGAACTGTTACGCATATTGGACCGTAGATTCTGACAGCTCAAGAACCGTCTAGTAGACCAAGTTAAGGTCCAGTGGGACAAGTATAGTCCAAGATCTGCTACTTGGGACGACGCCGAGACGCTACGACGAGATTATCTCTCACTTTTTTTGACCACCTCGAGAATATGTTTCTTGAAGGTTGGGTGTATGTTGTTAGAAAAACAGGACTGTGGAGCAATAAAATAAAACAAATGCGGAAATAAAACACAGAAGATACACAATACAAGAGAGACACAGATTTACGTGGTTCACCTAGTGTGGGCTACATCCACTAGAGAAATTTCTAGGTCCTTTCTTTATTATTATCCAGCAAAATGAAGGGATAAAACCTACTTAAAAACCCATTGTAACTTTCTCTTCTTTCTCTCATAGTCTCCTCTCTCAGAATACAATACTCACCAACATACATAGATGCAATACATTTCCCTCATAAAAGAGGGTTTCCTTCTACTAAAAAAAACCCTAACATAATATCTATCATTAGATCTGTGACCTTATAGTGAACGGTCTATATTTACAATGAAATTACAATATACTTTTACAAGGAAATTTTTTCTTCAGGGGCTTCACCCCAGAACCCCCGCTGGGGGCCCACTTTCCCCCAGACCCCCCAGTCGGGGGATAGCCCCCCCAGACCCCACAGAGGGGGTACCCCCCCTCTGCACTCCCCCACGTGGAAGAGTGTACATACTTCTGGGGTGTAAATACTTCATGGGGTATAAACATAGTTGAAAGTAAAATA
>JZKD02S1590582.1:46988-57025 GCA_000966675.3 Picea glauca | reverse complement strand
TTCGCAAACATTTGATTGGTTTATTTTCTTTTATAAAATGAATAGTCTTGTTGAATGGATTGGATGCATATGGAAATTACTATAGAGATGATAGTTATTGATTTTAGTACATGAATGAGACTTGTATGTACTAGCTACACATGCATTTCTTGCACATGTACACTAGTATGAATGAGTTTCTGGCTTACTTACTAATAATGTCAATTATTTGCTATGAATGTGTGAACCATGTTTCTTTTCCCTTGTATCATAAAATATTTTTAACTTCTGGATGAAGTTTCCATAAGGGTGGGTGTATGTAGCAACCCTAGTAAATGATTGCTTAAGATTTATCAAGTATAATTAATTAAATAATTAACTGCCCTAATGTGTATTAGTTAAGTAATGATTAATTATTAATAATATTATTTATTTATTTATTTATTTATTGTTTAATATATGTTGATTAATTAATTAATTGATTATTTAACACATTTAATGTTTGGGGTAACGAATTAAAGGCTTAATAAATTTTAATTTATTGAAAACTTTACGTAAGAAGTGATAAAGCATTTAATGGAGGGATAAGGTATTAAATGGAGGGATAAGGTGGGTGGCATTAAATTAAGGTAGGATGCGGTGAATGAAAAAGGGGGGATATGAGGGGGAGAGGCATTGGGAAAGGGGGGACTTTTGGAAATTTTGGAGGAGGAAGAATTATTTGAGATTAGAGACTATATTTCCTAGTTTTGGTATTTTTCTGGTCTGGAGTTTGGGTGGACTATTACAGGGGTGCACCAGGTTGCTGGGAGTTTTGAGCTTGAGGGCCAAGAATTCTCATGGAATCCTGGAGCTAGGGAGCCGGATAGGATCTGTTCCTAGATGGCAGGGAGGAAAGATTTGGTTTTGGGTAGAGTTTGGGCAGAGCAGCAGAGAGGACAACCAGAGATTGGAGAATTAGCATCAGACAGAGGTATGTATTTTAGTGATTATGTTGTTTTATGTGATGGTTATGTGAGTTATTTCCATGATGTTAGTAAATTTAATTTTTGCTGAATAAATTATGGTTAAATGGTGAAAATTAATTTGTACAGAATAACATTTTTCTACTCTCTATTTTTTTAAATTGTGTTTTATAAGGCTCTGTGGGGACATAGACCTTACAGGTTGAAAGAAAGTTTGAAAAAGGCCCCAAAAAGAATATATTAGAAGAGATAAACATTTGGATCAAGATGTTGTTTGTAGAAGAAAGAATCATGCACATGCGAAATAACCCTTTGTATCAAGATGTTCTTCATAGAAAAAGAATGATGTCAATGGATCCTAATAGGATGGTTGAGTCACTAGTACACATTGTAAAAATTTTGACGTTTTATTTGCGGCGTTATGGACAAAATTGTCCATATTGTCGCAAAATAGAGGAAATTTATAAAAAAAAAAATCATGTTACCCGATAACATCAGTCTTGCCACGTTGACATCTCTCTTGCCACGTTAACGTTGGTCTTGCCATGTTAACGTCGCTCTTGCCAGGTTTTCCACTGGACCGTATCTCTTGCCACGTTTTCCACTGGAACGTCTCTCTTTCCAGGTTTGTGAAGATGTATGTCACAATTGCGACGTTTTGGAAACTAGATTTTCCCCTCCAACGGTCACCTTAGTATGTTCACCAAGTCAAAATACCAATGGTCACTTAGGACTTTTTTACATCAGAATTGCGATGTTACAAAATCTATAAATATGGTGCATTTGACGGATGTTGCGACAAGTTTGCTATAATAACGACTCTTCAAAAAGGGTTTGCGGATCTTCTTGGCGAAAAAAAAATAGATATTTGTTTCAGTATAAGTCTGTGGGAAGAATGTAATAAAACATTAGAGCTGGGAAAATAATTAAAGAGGGTGAAAAGGGTTCCTACCAATGTGTGGCATCCTACCAATGTCAGGAAAACTAGTTCTCTTTTCCTCTTCCAAAAATTATGAGATTCTCTATGTTTTTCTCTCCCTCTTGGTTTTGATTCAAGTTAGGTTTTTCCATGCTTTGAAAATTACTCTTGAATTCCATACTTATGAAGAGTTACTTCTAGCTTATTTTCCATACCTCTTCTAGGATTGCCCCCCAAAACTTCTATAGGAGTTCACTAGTAGGATGATCTCTCACCCGCAAGTTTCCCATGAATTTCTTGAATTCCCCCCAAATAGTGGGTCTACAATAGCCACCAATTGGGCAACACTTAAAGATGGCATCACTTCCTTTCTTAACCATATGTATCCTTTAGCCTACATTCCTTGAATCATGTTTACCTTGCAGTCATCCTTCTCAAGCTCTACAACTTTGACTAATACAAGATTCAATCTAAAACTCTTGTATCTCACCAACCTTATGTGTTCAAATGATAAGATATTTTCCAAAATCCCAAACACAAAGCCTTGCTTTAAATTCTTTCATTAGAATTAGCACCGGTTTTTTCATGTGTCATCTCAGCCATTGATCTCTATCATATCCCACACTATCTTATTTAAACCCTTGAAAAATCCTACCTAAATCTAGTCATCCAAATATATCATCATTATATATCATCCTACCACATTTCCCTCATAATCTGCAGTTCCAAATGTCTGAACTCCTGGAAATCTTGCCATAGTAGCTGAATGTGCTTCCCAGTATATGGAAGAAATATGTCCTATTGGACACGTCAAAATCCTCAATAAATTTAATCCCAGCAATACAGGGGTTGGGAAGGGAGCTCCTTCTATCTGAGGTTTGTCAAAAAGTGAAAACAAGTCAAGCAAATTATGAATAACTTTACCTGCCACAATTAATTCAGCCATATCATCCTGCATATGTAGTTGGCACTTGGGGCAAGCATGAGCCATTATAGCTGTAACGAACCACAAAATACCTTGCAACACCTCACCTATTGTTTCTAATTTTTCATCAGAAATTTTATCTGATGACGTAGGAATGGGGTTTCCAGCAGCCCCACTGTAACTATTGTTTGATGCTGCAATTGTACAGTAATTTTCAAGAGTTGTAGATAGCATAGGAATAAGAGGTGGCAAGAGATTGCGGGCCAAGAATTAGCTACAGTTGGCAGCTAATGCTAACACCACTTTCAGAATTCGGAGCAGTGAGATTGTTGTCTGACAAGCTTCTGGCTTTGATGTATGTGAAGCAAGAAGTGCAGAAGCAACAAAATCAATAAGACCAGCTTGCCGAGCTACATGATGTTCAGCTTCTTTTCCTTCAAGGTACTGTCAAAAGCCAACACAGTCAGTATGTGAAAGACATTAAATGCCACATATATTTTACAAAAATTTCACAAAAATCCACTTTAGAGAACTAAGCATTCTATATAGCATGCAACCTGAGATTATCCAAACAACAAATATCACAAAGCACTAGTATGCACCAAATCTGAATAGAACACTTCCAAAGTTCAATGATACCGGAAACAAGCACTTGATGCAACTTTTGTAACTATACAGTCAAACAGTTGATGGAAATCCTCTGTTCTCACTAATAAACCCCTTCTAGGCAAGAGAAGTTGGTGGTCATTTCTCAAAATCTAAGTCTAAACAAATGCTATTATACCTGCACTTGTATTTGGCCCTTCTTTATTTTCTTCTTATCAGGAATACTGTCACCAACATCAGTCCAACTGGATGTATTTTCTGTACTTACAACGGCCTTGGGATAATGATAATTATCAATTTTGGCATGAGACTGAGGATAGGCACGGTCACTGCTATGAATGTTACTCGCTACTCTCTTTCACCACTTCTTGTTTTGGAAACTCTTCTTCAATGCATGGAGGAACTCTCTCAACTATAGGGGCTTGATCTCACATTGTCCACTAGTTGTTGCAAGGAGTCTGATCGAAGCTATATTTATTGTGCGTTGTTGTATACATGTTGTGATCATGGTATATGGTGCATTTCATTTGGTTAGTGAAGTAGGGGAACAATCAATCTTTGAAAACATCACATCATTCATACATTTCCAAATGTGAAAATAGAGCTCCAGCATGTCTTTCTGGTAGATTGAAATGACTAGATCTTTCAGTGGTCACGTGTGACTTTCCAGGCTTTCTACCTTGTGAGATCTCTCAACCAGTTGGTCATGATATTCTTGGTTATCTACCTCATGAAAACCCTCAGCTTAATGACAAAATTGCTCATTCAATGTTGAGGACACATGACCCGCTTGGGGCTCCTTCTGAAACTCTACGAAACGAGGTAATTTACCTAATCTTGACTGTTTTTTTAAGTTTCTAACTTCTCATTTGTGAGTAGAATGGATTGTGTAAAGTTAACACAAATGTAATTTTATGCAGATATCTCCATATGGTGTGGGTGGTTTAACTGCAAGTGAGATTAGCAGTTTGGGTGGTGTTTCTAGAATTGGGGTGGGCGGATTATCTGGTGGAGTAGGTCCAGGAGGTGGTTCTAGAATTGGTTTGGGTGGGGTAGCTACAGGTGCAGGTTTGTTAGGACTAGCACCTTTGAATGATCTAGTTTTAATGGGGCAGAGACAAGGAGGGGTTGGCATAGATCCTGCTCTTGCTGGGACAGATGCATCTTTAAGACTGTCTGACAGTGCAATATCTGGTTCATCTGGTTCATCTTTCAGGCTACCTGACCATCTTAAGCCTGAAGAATCCTCCAATACAATATTTATTGAGGGGCTTCCTACTGACTGTTCTCGCAGAGAAGTTGTCCGTATCCTTCCAAAGTTGTTTATTTTTCTGGTTATTGTTAGATAACTTGCAGGACATGATGCGTGCCCATTCCATACATAGCTTCTTGAAGTCTCTGGCTATTGTTATTCCTATCTTTTATAATGTGAAGCCCTCTGATCTTTGATGGACAGTATGCATGGTTGAAGAAAGAGAAGGCTCATATCAATGATCGTTTCTCAAATAAGAAATGGGAAATCGAGGCCCCATGATATTGTTTATGGGTAGTAAGTTGGAATTGCAAAGGTTATCCATGGATAAGAGATTCAGGGTTGGGGTCCATAACAAAGGGGACATATATTATCATTCTTGTAGAAACACATGAGCACCATGGATGTAAGGTTCTAGATTTCGAGGGTACAATAAAATTTTAGTTTGGAACAAAGAAAATGAGACAGGAAAATGACATGGGGGAGTTACAGTGCTAATAAATGAAAAATGGTGTGGTGTTGTAAAAGTGGTAAAAGAGGACCCAAGAAAACAATACATATGGCTACAAATAACTGAGAAGGAGGTTACTTTCAGGCTAGTTGCTTGCTATTTTTCCCGAAAATATTCAAAGATATATAAAAGAAGCAATTTAGACAACGAAGACCCGTATGCCTCATTGAAAAGAGATATCTCTCTATTTAGCCACTCGGGAGAACTAATGTTAATGGGTGATTTTAATGCAAGGACAAATAATAACCAATATTTCCAATTGAGCAATGAAGAAAGAGGGGAAAACAATCCCTTATGGTTAGAAGAGAGTGGAGATCAATCTTGGGAAAGAGATTCATAAGGTTAAAATGGGGGCTTCACACACTTTGGGGTAGAATTACCGGGGCTCTGTAGTTTGTTTGGCATGGTTATTTGCAATGGAAAGAGAGGGTGGCTAGCTTCAGGGGGTATCACATGCAAAACTTACAATGGTCAAAGTGTGGTAGATTACTTAATCTGCTCAATACTCTCTCTCTCTATAATGCTCAATACACACTCTCTCTATATATAGCCATAATAAATATAAGTTAATAGAGTATCCATCACACATTTTGTGCCTTTTAAATTTTCCAAATATGAACTCCAATTAGTGGTCTTCACATTTTTGGTTGGTAACCATGTGTTTTCAATGGTGTAAGACAAATTGGTAACCATTGTTGTTAACGTTGCTCTTGCCACGTTTTCCACCCGAATGTCTCTCTTTCCATGTTTGTGACATAGATGTCGTTCTTGCCACATTTGTGAAGATTGATGTCACAATTGCGACATTTTGGAAACTAGGTTTTCCCCTCCAACAGTCACCTTAGTATGTTAACCAAGTCAAAATAATAACGGTCACTTAGGTTTTTTTATGTTAGAATTGTGACATTACAAAATCTATAAATATGTTGCATTTGACGGATGTTGCGATAAGTTTGCTATAATAATGACGCTTTGGGGTCATAGTACTTAGTGGTTAAAATGTTTTAGGGTGTGATTTTCATGTCATGAGTTATAGGGGTAAATGATTATAGCGTGTAAAGAGTTAGAATCTATTTGGGACCATCATGAAAATTTCAGTGCGGAGCATTGAGTACTTGAGAGGTTGGATGCCAAGTGAGTAGTAAAATGGTATCATGAGAAAAGCTTCCTTAAGCCTTAATGAAAACTAGTGTGCTAGTTGCAGGTTTAGAACAAGTGTAGGTTATTAAGATGGTCAATATGAGTCAACCATGTTAACTATGGTCAACTATAGTCAAACATGATGAATTATGCTCAATCATGGTCAACAATGGTCAACAATGGTCAATATCATCAATAAGGGTGAAGGATTAGTTGGTTACTAGAGTGAATGTAATAGGAGGGTCATGGGTTAAGGGATTAGTAAGTTACATAGTTAATGGATTAGTGGGTATGTTTCCTTGAAGTTAGTGGGTCAAGGGGTCATGAGATGGGTTTAGTGGGATTAAATAGTCAGGAGGTTCATGGGGTCATGCATCAACCATGGTCAATATAGTTAATGATGGTCAAATATGACTAGTGGGTTACTAGGTTCATGGGATTGGGGAAATATATTAAATCATGATTGTGTTCGAATTCAAATGGGTTATTGCCAACCATAGTGTATTAGAGGATTAGTGTGTTCGGGGTCGTAATGTGTTAGGAATGATTACATCGAGGATGATAGTGTATTAAGGGGTTGTTGTGTTCATGGTCACAATGTTATGGGGATAGTGTGTCTCTCTTGCCACGTTTGTGACATATATGTCGTTCTTGCCACATTTGTGAAGATTTATGTTGCAATTGTGACGTTTTGAATGGCATTGCTCTGCGACCAATGTTTTACCTAACATGAATGAATTTTTACTACTTCAAATATTACTCAATCTATTGTCCAAAATACTCATCATCATCAAAATTTAATTCAACCCTACTTAGACAGCCAAATATGTAATGTTTTTCTTCATGTCTGATATTATTTGAGAAGTGTCATAATAGCAGGGCACATTACATATTTTAGTGAATGCAGTGTTTTCATTGTAGAGTAAACTTGACACTTTCAATGATCTTATGATAGTTGATAAATAATATATGCAAGAATTATTGCAACCATTGGTATAAATATTCTTTGATTCATTATTATCAAACATTATTATTATTCCAATGAGATGATGGTAAAATTAATTAATGTCTTGAATGTAGACAATTGTAGGAACTCAAAGCATGACTTATGAAAGCATAGGAATTCACCATAACAAAGACAAGAAGTAAAATTTTTGACAACATCAAACCTAAAATAGACATAGGTGTAACAATAACAAAAGGATGAAGTACTTATGCATGAACAACGATCAGATGTGGAGCAAAAAATGATGATTAAGTAGTCAAGGCTTGAAGTGCTTCAAGGTTCAATTGTCATGTCTTGGGTTAAAGGGGTTGGGATTATAGTGTGTAAGGGGATAAAGGGGTGACTATGTATACTTACATAGTGTGTCTGAGACCATAATGGCTAGCATCAAAGTGTGTGTATAGGGGTTAGTGAGTTTGGGGTCATTTCAATTATGGAGCAAGGTATGTTTGGGGTCATAGTAGTTAGTGGTTAGAATKTTTTAGRGTGTGATTTTCATGTCATGAGTTATAGGGGTAAATGATTATAGTGTGTAAAGGGTTAGAATMTATTTGGGACCATCATGAAAATTTCAATGTCGGAGCATTGAGTACTTGAGAGGTTGGATGCCAAGTGAGTAGTAAAATGGTATCATGAGAAAAGCTTCCTTAAGCCTTAATGGAAACTAGTGTGCTATTTGCAGGTTTAGAACAAGTGTAGGTTATTAAGATGGTCAATATGAGTCAAACACGTTAACTATGGTCAACTATAGTAAAAAATGATGAATTATGCTCAATCATGGTCAACAATGGTCAATGGAGATCAATATTGTCAATAAGGGTGAAGGGGTCAGTTGGTTACTAGAGTGAATGCAATAGAATAGATTGGAGCCCCCTCCTATGAATGAGGTTTGAACTAGGGTGAATATGGTTGTCTAGATATTTCTGTAGTTTCAACCTTCATAGAGACAAAAAAAACAGGGCGATAAATTTAAGAACTTACAAGCTATTACTTGGGCTTGTTGCTTGGAGAGAACTGTCGAGACCCATTGATGGAGTGTGTGTATGAATAGATTAGAGATTTTCTTTCCACCTCTCTACTACATTAAGCTCACCAACAACATCAAATCAGTCCCAATTATACCATTATATGCATCCTGTCAAATACACTTGATTTCACCAAGAGCAGCAGGGGACTCCCCTTACTTTCCAACAGCAGAAATCCCTACATCAACAGGGAGATTAAACATTTTCAATAAGTGTGAATCATTCATGCATTCGCCTACTTCATGGAAATTCTCTTGTGATCATTCTCACCATTATTCACATAATCCCCATGGAAATTCTCTTGTGATCATGGAAATTGCGCAATGTACTCTTGCAAGTGACTTTTGGAGGGGTTCTCGTGCACCAAATTAGGATCTTGATATCTCATTAGAAGTTTGTGGATATCTAGTTATCATTTGACTCATCAAGAAAGTCATATGGACACTCCATGATAGAGAACAATGCATTTTCCCAAGACTACTCCAAAAATGAAAAAACTCTCCCATAGCAACTATATTTTGGGCATTTCTCTCAAATCATAACACCTATGTATAAACTGAAGGAGCTTTTTGTTACTTGGTCTATTATTGACAAAACCTCTTTCACTTTTTCCCAATTCATCTTCCTTATTTTAGAAACAAATTTTGAAGTAAGATTGTCCCTGTGTGTGACAAATGATTTGTCTCTTGAATGATCTCTTGAGAAATGTTGAAGACATGTTGGCATGTGCTGAAGTGGGATCATAAATGTTGATATGACCTCATTGTTATAGGGCTTCTTATTTCCTTCCATGATTAGCAATTGGCAAGCAAATCCTAGTGGACAAGAAGAGAGAAAACAAAGTTTTATAGGGGGTAGGGGATAAGAATTTGGTAACTTTAGATGATAGAATGAGGTGGTTAGGGAGTAGGGATGAGTGTAGAAAAAATTTAAGAGGTGGGGAGGGATGTTAGGGACCATAGTTTTTTCTTAATCTATGGCGATCTTTCCGTTTTATTTATGTTTTTCTAGCACATAAATAAAATTTTAAAGAAAGTTAAACAATCCCTTACCTTCTTAACATCCCCTATACCACATTCTCTCTCTATATAAACAAAATACTATGTGTCTAATGTGTAAAATATAAATTGAGAGTGTATTTTATTGTTCTATTGGCATGCTCAAAAAATCATTTACAAAAAAGATAGTTTCTTAGTTACATATTTAAAATAAAAGAAAAACAATTTCCAAATAATTTTGTATGAATTTATTTTCTTATAAATGACTTACCAATTTAAAAAAATCGAAACCTCTTTTAATTATTGTCATAAGTAAAATTCTTTAAAACTGTAACCCAAATATATTCAAAAAATTTACAACTTACCAATTTTTACAATTTTTTATAATGTAGCATAAATCCAATTTAGTAAAATGATTTTGGCTAAATGAAATTATATATGGAATTTATATTTATTAATAATAAAATCATTTTTTGAAGTTTTTTTCTGGATATCATAAATTCCTCTCTTTAATAACCTTTTTATATTTATGAATTTTTATATCTAACCATTGTTAATTTATAATTTATGTGATATGTGAAAGTAAATTAAAGGATGAAGAGTGAACATTAAATTTCATAAATATTGGACATAAGTTCTACTTTGCCTAATGGAGTGGTAAAATAATTCCTACATTATATTTTTGTTGGTTTTTTTTTTGGCCATAACCAA
>JZKD02S1590582.1:19856-38563 GCA_000966675.3 Picea glauca | reverse complement strand
CCTAGTCTATATAGGAGATGTTGGGCGGACCATTGTGTTGGTTAGCTTATTTGTGTTTTGAGCTATAGCAATGTAATTCTTCTTTCAGTTTTCAATAGAAGATGGATGTTGTGTTCAACATTGATTTTTTTGTTTATGTTGGTCGTATTTCTGGAAATATGTGTTTGTAGATTACCTTATTCAGAAGTTGCTCATTTTTTTGTAGGTTTTCAGTTTTTAGCTACCTAGTACTGTTTAGGTTAATTTCGAATGCAAAATCTAGTTACCATGATCTGAAATTAACATTGTATCAGAGTACGTTCCGTGAAATTAACAAATTTAGTTTATGTTGGTAATTTGCCCATTCATGTTGATTTGAGTATCTCTGGCATGCTTGAAGGCTTGAACTAAAGTTTGTTCAACAAGTCAACAAGTTCATAAAATAAGCATCGTACAAATATCAACTACCATATTACTATTTATTTACTGTGTAGTTTGGTTTGGACTTTTAACCTTCTTCTTCACAATTTTAGAGGTTCATGTTAATATCTTACATATTTCTTTGGTTACCTCTGAGGCTCAAAATTAAGGAGCTCTTAATCATGGACAAAGATCAAAGGTTGGCATTTTAGTTAAGTTTTATATATCCTCGACACCGTAGGCGATATAAAGGATTTTCTTCATCTGAAGAAAGTGGTTCATGTACTCCATGAGTATTATGTCAAACCCCTTGGCATACACAAAAGAAAGGCCTATATAGAGCATATAGTGCTTAGCATTGGAACATGGTTTGGTCCAGTTTCATCATTACTCCTTTTCTTAAACATTGAGAATTCTTAACCTCAAGGAGAAACTTTGGAAGTGCTTTTCGAGGAAACTGATGTTCTCTTGATATGTGATAACTTGTCTATGTTCAACATTGAAATGCCATAATGGTTATGATATTATTAGTTGGTAGGTTTGATTAATTTTGTATGGTTCTGCTATGGACATCATTTAAAGAAGAGGAGATGAACATGTAGTTAGACACAAGTTCATTTTTAAAGTGATTTTGCATGCACAAATTTTGCATACCTCATTTTTTAGGTCTTCATGCTTGTGGAGATGATACTAGGAGTACTCTCATTAGGATGGAAGCTGTGAAAACATGTTTCATTGGGTAAAAGTTTGAAGGATCTTTTAGACGTTTATGAACTTAATGTCAGTTCATTCACCATATTGGGTCTTTTTATCTCTTAGACACTCTTGAAAGAAAAAACCCAAATTTTAGTGCAAGGGAAAGCCTAAGGAAACTATTAAGTGGGTCACTAGATGACACCTATATGACTTACTCCTCCTTTGGGCTTGGAATGACTATTAGGTCTTGATATTGACATTGTATTTTTTTTTTAAATACCTACACAAAGGTGGCAATTGTGATGTCTTTCACTCTCTTCCCGTCGCTATTGCCATGTCCAAGACGTCTCTCTTTCCACCTCCAAGATTGTCACTCCCATAGAAACCACGTCGGAGCTAGTAACTCTAGGCTATCGTTGTTTCCACTTGATGGATGTCGTTCTTGCCACATCCAAGAGTATCTCTCCCATAGCAACCACATCGGAGCTAATACCTCATCCCGTCATCCTTGCCACCTTCAGAACGTCTCTCTTACCACCTCTGAAATGTCTCTCTTGCCACGTCTGAAACGTCTCTCTTGCCACGTTTGAAACCTCTCACTTGCCATGTTTGAAACATCTCACTTGCCACATTTGAAATGTCAGTCTTTCCACGTTTGAAACATCTCACTTGCCACGTTTGAAACATCTCACTTGCCACGTTTGAAACATCGGTCTTGCCACATTTGAAACGTCTCACTTGCCACATTTGAAACATCTCACTTGCCATGTTTGAAACGTCAGTCTTGCAACGTTTGAAACGTCTCACTTGCCACGTTTGAAACATCGCAATACCGACGAAAACTAGGTCGTCGAAAAAACGACGTCATGTGAAACGACGTTTGAGGGGGTCCGAGGTTTGTCAATCTTCCGATAATAGAAAGTGGAAATTACGTCGAACACGTCATCGGAATTTGACCCAAATGCACAAGTGAGTAAACCCCCTAGTCTTGGGGGGTTTCTAGCAAAGGTGGGGAAAAAGAGTTAGAGTAGGGATCCAGTGAGGAGGATCCAAGAAGTTGTTGAGATGAGTTGAGGACTTGAATGGACCTAGAAGAGAAAAAGAGCCAAAATATATGCAAGAAGAGTTGAGTTGAGTAAAATAATTGAGAATAATTAGCCGAGGGTGCGCAATGAGGTGTGGGGTCGAGAATGAAGAGGAAGTGGTATGGGAGAGGAGGTTTTTCCATAGTGGAGAACATATGAGGATAGGCCTGCAAAGAGGCTTGGAGTCGAAGATAGCAGCAGTGACAATAGTGGTAGTGAGGGTCTAGGTGATTAAACCCATACCCTTTGGTTGTTACAATATTTCACAACCTTGAGAAGAGGAAGAGCACAAATGTGTTTTGTGTGAGAGAAAATTTATAGTGTGCCAGTGGACTCAGAAGGGGAAGCTTCAAATAGTTACAGATTGACATGAAGAAAAGTTGTAGTGTAGTACAATGGGGTGCTAATCTGATGGTATTTTGTCTCTCGATGTAGTGTGGTACATTGAGTATCCCAATGAGCAGTGCACAGAGAAGTTATGTGTTGAGCAGAGAAACCAACTCTATCCAAGGTGGTAGTGCGCATATCAAGCTAGGAGATGAATCGCATGGCGTTAGTGCGCAGATCAACCCAGAGGTAGGAGTGCATAGTGGTAGTGTGTGTTTAGATCCAGAGGAGAAGGTGCAAAATGTGGATTCTCCAAACATGAAGGAATATGGAGGTTCCCCTAGTGGTGGGGAGAAGAACAAAAAATGTTGGATGGTCTTGTGCAGTTGCAGCTAGATGGCTCTTTGGGTGCCCTCATAAGAAATTTTAGAAGAAGATGGTCTTACTGATCCAGATTATTTTCGGCACGAAATGAGATCAGAGATATAATAAAGAAATGCACAGAGATATCACATATATTCAATAATATAACAGAAATGTATCAAAGAAGCAACCATAACACAAATATACAATAATACATGATTTCTATTAATTATAGAAATGTACAGAGACTATAAAAATATAGAGTGAAAGACTCGCTAGAATGGTGGCAGTTGATCTTTGAGAAGAGATGTGACGGCTACTCGCATTCACAAGAAGATGATTACAATGAGTCTCTGAAAGCCTTTTTATAATAAACAGGAACGTAAAAAGTCCTAGACAGCCAAAAACCTAACCCTAGGAGATGAAGTGCCAAAATTCATGTGGGCCTCATTTGGGTAAGTTGGTGCATCAACTTCCCTGGGTCGTAACTTTTGCATACGATATTTGTTTTAGGCATGTGATAGACCGTTGGAAAGGTATCATCGAGGAGATTCTTTTTGGGGGCTCAATTGTGCCTTTGGATATCATTGAGAAAATTTATCTTAAAAATCCTTCATATGGGCCCTCAAAATGGCCCCGGAAGTTAAAACTGCTAAAAATAGTAAATTGCCAAATTTGCCAGAAAACTATTTTGAGCCAGTCGAAAAAGGTGGGTGGCCATCGATATCCACCTGGATCACTTACCCTAATACAAATTGTTTTTGGCACGAAATGAGAGCGGATATATAATAAAGAAATGCACAAAGATATCACAAATATCCAATAATATAACAAAAATGTATTAGAGATGCAACCATAAACATAGAGATATAGTAATACACGATTTATATTAATGAAAGAATTGTACAAAGACTATAAAAATACAGAGTGAAAGACTCGCTAGAATGGTGGCAGCATATCTCTGATAAGAGATGTGATGGCTACTTGCATTTGCAAGAACATGATTACAATGAGGCTCTGAAGGCCTTTTCATAATAAACAGGAATTTCAAAAACCCTAGACATCCAAAAACCTAACCCTAGGAGATGAATCGCCAAAATTCATGTGGGCCCCATTTGGTTCAGTTAGTACATGAACTTCTCGGGGTCGTAACTTTTGGATACAATCTTTGTTTTAGGAGCATGATAGCCCATTGGAAAGGTATCATTGAGGAGATTCATTTTGGAGGAAATATTAAAGGAACTTCCATATTTCTCCCCGTTTTCCCAAAAATGTTGTTTAGGGCCTCAAAATGGCCCGAGAAGTTAAAAACTGCTAAAAATAGTAAATTACAAAAATTGCCAGAAAATTGTTTTGAGCAAGTTCGAAAAGGTGGGTGGCCACCAGTATCCACCTGGATCAATCCTCCCTCCTTAGTAAGAAATGGTTTCCATTGCGTTGAGTGCCTAGGAGAGAGGAAAAAATGTTTGTTGAATCTGAATCTTGGTGAGCTGCTTGGCTTGTTGGAGACGTCACCATGCTCAGTTTGTGGAAGTCTATCATGAACCTGTTGAGGATGAGGCTATTCAACAAGTCGACCTACACGAGAGGATGGTGTGCAGAAGGAATCTTTGTGCTTTTCTACAACCTTGCCAACTTGCTTTTGTTGGATAGAAGGTGCTTGGGGCGAGGTTGTAGTGGTTGCACTGTCCTTTTGTTCCCCTTTTGAACAAATTGTGAAGAAGTTGAATTTTACAGTATGAGATACTACCTTGCGACACTTTTTAGGTGGAACAATAGTCAGAACTACCTCTCGTATTCTGTAGACATGACCCCCTAGAGAAAAAATGACACTGCATGGTCGAGACTCATAAACAACATGGCGTCTCCACATATATGGTTGTCCTAAGAGAACATCATAGACATCCAGTGGGGAAACATCACATAATACCTCATCCTTGAAGGTTTGGATGTTGTATGACAATCGAAACTATTGGCTAACATGAATATCTCGTCCTTGGCGAAGCCACCCGATGTTGTATGGTTGTGGGTGTGGTGTTATCAACAATCCCAATTGTTTGACGACATCTTCTAAGATGAGGTTCTTTTCTCTTTCGTTATTAACAATAAAATTTTGTGGGGTTCCCTTCACCCACATATATGAATGAAAAAGGTGCTCCCCCTCTTGAGGATCTATTTGTTCTTCTAGTTGAATTGTTGTGGTCATGACAATAATAGTGAGGTCTTTGTCGATGATCTTTCTTTTACCAATATTTTCATAATCAAATTTTAAATTAATGTTTGGATCCTTGTATTTTATATCGACCACCAATTATTTTTTTGAGAGACATTCATCGATGTTGTGCCAAGGGATTTTGTGGAAATCGCACAATTTTTCAGTGTCCTTCTTTGTCTTCTTGTGGCTTGGACTAGTTTTTGGAAGAGTGTCTGTTAGGGTCATCTTTGTCATACTTTGGTTATTGCATTTTTGAAGACCTGAACGCCCCTTTGTTCTTTGCTTAAATTTTTGCTCGATTTTAATAACATATCGATAAGAAGCACCGAGTGATGAGATTTCCACAAAATCCATTTCAGTTTGGATGTATCTGTGTAGAGCCCCATGGTATTTCAGAACCAAATGTCGTTCGGAGTCTTTAATACCCAGACTGGTGCGCAAGGTATGGAAGGTATTGTTGAAGTCAAGAATTTCTTGGCCCCTCTCTTTTCGCAGTGTGGTCCATCTCATGTACTAGTCCTCATAGTTTCCAACAGGGTAATATTGTTCCTTTACCACATCCACAAAAAAATCCCAAGTGGGCTCGACCCCATATATTCCAGACTCCTCTGTGGAAATTTGCTCCCAGTACGTTTCCCACTAATGTTTGACATGGGGGAGAGATTTAAAGAGTGTGAAGGTGATCTTTTCCCTCTCGGAAAAATGGTGAATAGATAAATAGCCGTCTGGCAGATTTAACCATTTGTCTAGGGCATTTTCATCTATCTAACCTTCAAATATGGGAATATTAAAATTAATCTGTACCTTGAAAGGAGAGATTCTTCCAAAGTGGAAGCTTGATGAATATGCACCTGTTGTTATCGGCAGGCATTGAAGGATGTGTGAAAAATTCTCCATCTTTTCATCCCTTTGTCGCGTGAGAGCTTGCTCAAGCAACAGATTGATAGGATTGGTTGCTCTGTCGTTTTTCTTTTCTTCTTCCATGGAGGGTTTGTTTGGTGTGCAAGAGCGATTTTCTGCAAGAGATACAAGCTCTAGACCCAACTTTCTATACTCAGACCTCATCGGGACATGCACTAAAAAAATGATCAAGAGAAGTTTGCTCTGATACCACTGATCCCAATTGTTTTCGACACGAAATGAGAGCGGAGATATAATAAATAAATGCACAGAGATATCACAGATATCCAATAATATAACAGAAATGTATCAGAGATGCAACCATAAACACAAACATATAGTAATACACGATTTCTATTAATGAAATAATTGTACAGAGACTGTAAAAATATAGAGTGAAAGACTCGCTAGAATGGTGACATCTTATCTCTGAGAAGAGATGTGACGGATACTCGCATTTGAGGAAGATGATTACAATGAGGATATGAAGCCATTTTTACAATAAACAATAATTCCAAAAAACCTATACATCCAAAAACCTAACCCTAGGATATGAAGCGCCAAAAGTCATGTCAGCCCCGTTTGGGTAAGTTAGTACATCAACTTCCTAGGGTCATAATTTTTGCATACGATCTCCATTTTAGGCGCATGATATCTCATTAGAAAGGTATCATCAAGGATATTCATTTTAGATTCAATATCAAAGGGACTTCCATATTGCTCCCTGTTTTCCCAAAAATGTCATTTAGGGCCTCAAAATGGCCCCAAAAGTTAAAAACTACTAAAAATAGTAAATTACAAAAATTGCCAGAAAATTATTTTGAGCCATTTGGAAAAGGTGGGTGGCCACCGATATCCACCTGGATCATACCCCCTCTTTGTTCCAACCCCCTTACACATTTTTAATCAAGAATAACACACAACAAATAATGAAGAGGTTGAATTTGAAGAGCGAAAAGAAGAGGAAAGAAGTGATGAAACGAGTGAAGGAGAAGGCGAAGTCAGTAATAATTTACCCCAAGTGATAGTGGTGTGGAAGGATCCCATAGCAGTTAGAAGAGTGGAACTAACTTTGGTCTCAATATGGTAAATCAATATAGTATGATGATATTACCCATTTTCCATGGAACGGATAAAGATGATGTTGAACAACATGGGTTCACCTGTGATGTGATATGGTCTATAAAGAGAGTTACAGATGAGGTGACCAAAATAGCGTAATTGGAAACTACATTGAACGATCAATCCCTGACCTGGTACATGAAATATAAGGCTATTGAACCAACATGACGGGTGAGGTGCCTGACAAATATCAAACATGATCTACTTCAGGAATTCCAGATGCCAAAGAAAGAGTCCCAATGCATTAAAGAGATCAAGGAAATCAAGAAGAAAGAAGGAGAGACCATTTGGGACTATGACCAATGGTTAAAAATCTTGTTGGATAGGTTGAATTTCCATATCCAGGACATGCATTATGTAGAAGGGTTCATTTTTGGGTTGCTACCCCATATCAAAGTCCTGCTCACCCAGCAAAACATGACGACTTAGGTTGAGGCAGTCGAGATTGCAATGTGGTTGGAAGCCACACCTGGAGGTGTAGAAACATCGATAAGATTGGTGAAAGTTGAGTCAAGACTTTCCAATCTAACAATCCAGTTGCAAGATATGGACAAGGCTAAATTCGTGTGTGAAAAGTTGTAGTGCACTACATGCCATTAATAAGGGCATCGACGAGACGAGTACTCGGTCCTTTTGAATTATGTGGTGACTGGGGAACTGAGTCCATTTAACTCTAGATATTCCCAATAGTGTTAAATATTTCTAAAGTGGGGCCATCTGCCACCCCATTTCCCACCTTCACACCCCCTTCTGTGAATTATATAATATCGTTGGTCACGATATGAGTAGTTGTTGCTTCCTCCAAATGATGCAAGATAACACCCTGGATGCATTCTAGGTGCAAGAGGAACAAAATGGTGGTGAGCATGAACCTGGTGACAAATTTTGATACCAAGGAGGGCCTTGAGGTGATTTTGGACATGGTTATGGATGAGGATATGGTGAAGGATGCGTCAAGCCCCCCACATGCTTCAACTGTGGTGAGATTAGTCATCTCTCATGATTCTGCACTAAGCCTCGCATGCTCTACACACAATGTTATAGTCTCAAACATGTAACTAAGGATTTTACAAACTTACTGAAAAGATGGGAGGAAAATAAGGGTAATTGTAACATGGTACATGATGAGTTTCCCAAACACCAGAATAAGATAGGAGAAGGGATTGTTCAGTTACTGACCCATGGAGGAGTGAAGATAAGAGAAGATTTCAAACACGAGTAAATTTTGAGTTAAAATGAAAAGGGAAATATTAGGAAGCCCCCCCATCCCCCTCCTATGTTTGACGTGGCTCAGCAAAATTAGTCTTAGTTCAAGGTGGAATGATCCTTGAAGGAAGAACAAGCACACAAGGAACTGTAATGCATCACTCAAAGGTCCCTTGAAGAGGAATGTTTCCAAGAGGAAGTTCAAAGGGTGACACAGAGGTCACTAGAAGAGGCTCAAATCCGAAAAGAAGTACATTGAGAAATACATAGGTCTCTAGAGGAGGCACATGCGCATGAATAAATACAACTCGTGATGCAGTGGTCTTTGGAGGAAGCTCATGTGCACAAAGAAATCTAGCTTTCCATCGAAATATCAATAGAAGAAGCATGTAGACAAACAATTTTGCGATGCGCTTGTTGAAATATTGTAACTGCAAATAGTATTCTATTTATTATTGAGTTATTATTCATTAGATCAATCCCATTTTGTGGATTGATCATGTCGGGAATTGTAATTGACCAAATCCCCTTTTATGGATTGGTTAAACACTAAATATAATATAAAAATTGAGAAGTCGACCCCCAGGCTAATTAAAGTGGTCTTAACCACTAAGAAGACAAGTCCGCCCTTCCCAGTGAAGAGACACATTTTCAGCACTTGACAGTTTGTATAAATAAAGGAAGCCAAATCATCATTATCTCACTCACTCATTCACTCATCAAGTGCACAAGTTTGGTAGCTGCAGTTGGGAGAAGAAGGAAGAGAGAGGCACATTCCTCAGTGTTGGATATTCTCTAGTGTTTTGGTTTATTACATTAGAATTGTCCTGGCTATATATATTAAGGAAGTTTTTTCTACGTTTTCTCCCCGGTGAGGGTTTCCCAGGATAAATGATGTGTATCTTGTGATTGTGTTTCTCTCAGTGATCCTACATATGCTATTGTTATCTAGTAAATTTAAAAGAAACCTAATAATATATGAAAACTTAACATGGTATCAGATCCATACTAAAGAGAAAATGTTTCATTGGATAAATAAAAATGTCACTGTTGTCATACAAGAAAATTAAGGATTTTTATTGGAGATGAATTTTTCCCTAAAAACCATCTAGAAAAGTGCACCCTACCCTAGTTAATATTTTGGCACCTTGAGTGCACCTTTTCAGTGGACAAAGCTCATGAAAAGTGAAACCCTATTTCTAAATGGTACCATAAAACTAGAAAACCAGAAGTACTAGAAAAGCAGAAGTACCAGAAAACGAGAACCATACAAGAAGTACCAGGCCAGATTTCTACAAGATCAGTTTCAAGAGGTCAAAATTGAATTTTTAGAAATCTAACTGAACCAGCATACTCGCCTCAACTCAGCACATCTAGCCCCTCTATCATAATTTTGAAATTTGAAATTTGAAAAATTAGGGTTTCCTCATAAAACCCTAAGTTGCAGTTGTAGCACCAGTTGTAGTTGCAGTTGCAGTTGCAGCCCCAGTTCCTTCATACTAGTTGTAATCAGCCTTGAAGTTTTAAAATTGGATGATTGATCTCTTTTCATAGATCTAGAAGGATCTTAAGATCCAACACATTCATAGGAATAACACAACCCAGGTTTGATTATTCTAATATGCATCTATTTTTTATGACATTATTTTGATCTAGGTTGCATGTTGAAGCTCTGACCATCATACTAACCTTTGGTCAAAATTAAAGTAAAGGTATCAGATGGATTAATTTTGAGATCATAGATTTTATTCTCTAACCCAACTTTCTATCAAGATATCATATTGTCTCAGTACAAAAGACAGGTTGAAGAAAGAACTTATCATCTTGAGTGAAGGATACTTGGAAGAAAATAAGCACACTCACTCTTGAGGACAAGACTCCAGGTTCCAGGTTTGATTAATTAAGTTGATAAGATTCAAAGTTGCACATGACAAAGTTGATAACTACCCTATTACAAGTAAAGACTATAGTTGAGGTAACAATCTTTGAAAAGTATTATGCTTGGTAGCATGTGAGGCTATTGAGATAAATTATTAATGTAATCATGTACCAAATACAACTAACATCTCCTTTAGAAGAAAATTCTTCTTTTGGTTCCAGGTTACCATGGAGAAATGTTTTCTCACAACACTAGAAGAGTGTTGACCTCATTCTGTATTGTATTTCTTACTTTTGATCTTTGTTTCAGACATGTCACAAGTGAAATCTCTAAAGGACCTACTGTGACAATTATTTGTCTTATTGTTATATTTACTATTATCAAAAGAGTATTATTCTTTCCTTTTGTTTTGTTGACCTTCTTTCAGGTCACATGTGATAACCTTAAGGAAGCTATAGTGAAGGTTGCACAAGGAAAAAAGATGAGACATGAAAAAGACTATGTACATCACCATATACATCCATGAACCCATTGACGGGAAAATTTGACATGCCATCAACTGGAAGAATAGATCCAGACTGGGGTTGTCTACTTAACCAAATCCATTTGATGTAATCTATTTTGGCAGGTTTAATGGCTCCATTAGCCAACTAAAGTCCTAAAACAAAGAAAAGAAATAAAATACTTAATGCTAAAACTATAATAATATATATACTTTAATCTAATTATTTACAAATGTATTAAACATAAAGGTAAATATGAACACGTCATTTATGAACAGAATAATTACGGGTTGCAAGTTTTAGTGAAAGCCTTGCAAAATCAATGTTTTGTAATTGTTCTCAAAAGTAGATAAAGAAAACACATATTTTTGTATTTTCTGTTTTGTAATCGCATATCTAAGAATAATAAGTAAAACATGATTTGAAACAAAGATAGAGTGATGGTCAAATCCAATCAAACAACTTTCATGTTTCACTAATAACTAAAATGATGAAAATTAGAAGCAAATAAAGATAACATGTTACTAGTTTCTTAATGTGTCTATGCCTCTGTACGATCCAAAACTCCAGCTATCTCACCTGTGAAAGAAATCAGTAGCAGGCTCGTACCAATGTCTCCTGGATAAATTCAAGATGTCTATTTAAATCCAGGATATAAAAACAGAATAGTAGACATGTATGATCCATTGATCTTATAATTATGAATGATTAGTGTAAGAAAAATATTTATGTGAAGCATTCATTTTATCCATCAATCAAACATTAGGCATAAATCATGATATAATTGATATAACAATCACAATCATACAATATGGAAAAACAAGTTATAGACAAGATTTTAAAGCATTCAATGAAATGGAATATCATATGATAAAGATGCAAAAGTTGCATAACATATCAATATTTCATAATAAAAAGGTAAAACATATATGGAACAATTTTCACACTCGTCTAAATCCAAATGCGGATTAGTTGTCCATATAGTTCTAAAAGTCACATGCCTATAATTTGTTCCAGCCAAGATGTCTGTTACTTACAAAATGAATAGTATTTAACGTGACTTGAGATCACATTCTCCTATCTCACAGGATAGGATAGGATTCCATAAAATCAAAAATATTACAAAAATAGTGGATTTAGAAGCCACTTCTAACAGAGTTGATTTTTATCCAAGAGAGACCAAATTTATTTACAAGACAAACATAAAAAGAGACTACTAATCATTCAGATGCATAATCGAATGAATTTCCTCCAGATGATTAGCAAAATAATTTCCTACTTCCTGAAAAGACAAAACTAATTTAATAAATTAGAAAATTACTCAACCAATTTCTAATTTTTATTTACAAAGAGACTTGGCTACAAAATCAGAGATTATGTAGCCAGTCTTAATTTAACAATAAAATCAGATTTTAAATTGACTTATTTTGAAATAGATAACAACAATACAATAAGAGGAAAATTGTTTTACCATTTTAAAAATTGACTAAAGATGGGTTAGGTAGTTCAGAATTAATTATCACCTTGACACTGGTTGCATTTTTTATTACTATGTTTCCTGATCTCTTGATGTGTTTAGCCTTCTTCTCTACATGAACTTTGAGGTTGATATTTTCTTGTCTCAATGATTCATTGTGAGCGGTAAGAGTTTTGATTTGGGCCTAAAGAAGAGGGATGTCGGTGTAATACCACTAGATCCAATGAAAACAAACATCACACTATACAGGAGGAATGGAAGGTCTATGGATTGCACAGTCAAACATGGGTGTATCCACCTTACCTACTATTTTCATTTGATTGATCCTAATACTAGAGAAGCCCTCCTTACCTTTCAGGCACAGTGGAAAATCTGTCAAAAAAGCATAAGGTTTAGTAGGAACAATAACTTTTTTCCTGTAACCTTGATAATCTCGATCTTCCAAAACTAGAAAATATTTTATTTCATGATGTGAGACCTCATCAACCTCGATTGGAGCGATTGAGCTCAGATGAGAGTCATTTCGGTTCCTTAAATTCCTTGAAATTAGATGACCTGCCTTTTTTTTTCTTGAACCGTGTTTGTGCAGTTCGTTTTCGTTGCTTTACAAGGTTTCTCAACATCCAACTTCATAATAACTTTCGGGCTAGTATCAATCTTATGCGTAAGAGGGTCAATTACCCACAATTCAACAGTCTCTTGCTCAAGAAATTTTGCAGATGAAGGCTTACTTGGTAGTGTTGCGTCTAGAGGGTTTCTATTAAGAGATTATGGTCCATTGATTGAAATACCAAGTTGGTTTTCAATCAGTGACTTGTCTAAGTTAGGGTTTATTGTAGGAATAGTCTAAGAAAAACCATTCCTTATCAAAAAAATATCCCAATAGTCGCCCATGGTTGACAAGTGATGAATCAACAAAATATTAATCAATCAGTGATGGAACAGAGGTTTTTGGTGTCACCCTGTCAACCCAAAGTGTATTATACAATGCATTCTGCCAGTTCTTATGATTCTCTGAAACTGCCCTCTTAATGATCTTGATTAGATTTTTGTTTATTGATTCTGCTAGACCATTTCCTTTAGGGTAGCAGCTAGTAGAATATTTTAGTTTAATCCCTTTTTCCAAGGCAAAGACTTTCATATTGAGGGATGAAAAGTAGGAGGTGTTATCAAAGACCAAACATTCGGGAATGTCGAATTGGGTGATAATATGAGAATTGAGGAAAGATACTGCATGATTTGTATTTACCACTTTTAAAGTTGCAGTTTTGGACCATCTCGTAAAATAATTCGTTGTTGTAATGTTATACTTTTGTCATTGTGAAGAAGAAGGGTTAATTTTTCCTATGATTTCAAGACCCCATTGATGAAAATGTGAATCTACAGTGACAAGCTGCAAAGGAAATGCTTCATTTTTCACCCATCCTGCAGCTTTTTGGTAGATTATACATTTACGGCACAATGCGTGGGAATATTTAAACAAAGTGGGCGAATAGTACCCAACTCTTAACACTTTGTGAGCAGTGGTGTATCCACCGAAGTGACCACCGGCTTCATGTGCATGAAGTTCATATAGTACTTTTTTTTATTCTTCCTTTTTTAAACAATGCATAAGAACACCGTCAAAATTATTTTGAAATAATACATCATTTATTAACTAGAAAGATGCATATTTTATCCTGATTTCTCTTCTGTTTTTAGGATCAAGGTAGCGAGGAGAAGATCCATGTGTCAAATAAAATTTAACGTTCTCATACCAGGAATTGGAAGCAACTTGTGCATAGCTGATTTGTTTTTCGTTATGTTGATTTACAGTTAAGGTGTTGATTTGACTTTCATGTTCTTCAACCAAATCAACCACTAGTTTACACAAGCCTTTACCTCTAACAATATGAGCAGGGGTAATTTTGAGGTCATACTCTTGTAATGATGTCATCCAATTTTCCCTTTTCTCACCTAGTTCTTTTTGTACTAACAGGTTTCTTACAGCTGGGTAAGGAATGATAACCTTGGTTCTGGATTTCAGCAGGTATGACCGAAAGTGTTTTACTGCTTTAAAAACAACATATGTATGTTGATCTACTACTGGGTAACTAATATTTTCTCCTTTTAAGGCTGATCTCATGAAGGAAATGCGTATTTCATTGCTTTCAGTGTTTTCCTGTGTTAACACAACAACATAAGATCGGTCATATGCAAAAGTGTAAAGAGTGAAATCCTTAGAAAAATCGGGACTCATCAAGGAAGGAGCCTGTACTATTGTCTTTCTAATGGACTCAAAATCTTGACTTTAGTTTGGTCCCCAATGCTACTGAACACTTTTTATAATTAAATTATGTAATGGTCTTACCATTTCCGAGAAACTTGGGACAAATCTTCTGACGAAATTAATCTTAGCCAAAAAGGACTGCATGGATTTTTTGGAAGAGGGAGGAGAGCATTTAGAAATAGCTTGGGTTCTTTCAGGGTCAATAATCATTCCGTCTTTGGACACTCTAAACCCAAGTAGTTTTCCTTTTTCTACTGCAAAGACTGATTTCTTAGGGTTGAGGGATATTTCATACTTGCGATAACTTTCTAGGACATCCCTGAGATGAGACAAGTGATCTTTCTTGTTTTTAGAGAAGACGGTCATGCCATCAAGATAGACCATGACTGATTGATTTATGAGTCCACGGAAAGCAATGTCCATTGCTCTCTGAAAAGTGGCATTGGTGTTGATAAGCCAAAAAGGCATCTTCCTGTAGGCATAAGTTTTGCATGTGGTACGAACGATGGTTTTAAGATGGTCTAAGGGAGACATGAGGACCCGATTGTATATTGAAAAAAAATCTAAAAAAGATAGTCTTTCAGAACTAGATACCTACTGAAGAATTTGTTCCATTGGAGGAACATGATAGTTATCTTTATCAGATGCTCGGTTCAAGTTTCGAAAGTCAACAAAGAGTCGAATTTCACCACTTTTATTCCTTATAGGAACTAGATTACACAGCCATTGTATGTGTCTTACCAGGAAAATCATCTTTGCATTTAGTAATTTATTCAGTTCTTTTTTAACCGTGGATTCTAATTTAGGGTGCATATCTCTTAATTTTTACTAAAAAGGCTAGGTCTGTGGTTTCATGGGGATGACATGTTGTATGATATTAGGATAAAATATTTTCAAATCATCATATGTCCAAGAAAAACGTCTTTAAATTCTTTAAATAGTTTTATAAAAGAAGATCTTTCTTGCTCGGAGAATCTCATTCCCAAATTGATATTTTGAGGATTTTCCTTTGTCCCTAAATTAATCGTCTCATAAATCAAAGAAGAACTATTCATTTTACAATTAACTGACCTTCTAAATTTATCATGCAACTCATAAAACTTCTCTAGTCTTACAACAGATATGGGGATAGATTTTACCAGATCAGATGTCGTTTCAGGAGATCTAGGGTCTAATATAACTGTGAAGTTGCAGAGGTTTTCATCGTGAGTGCCTTCATCAATGACTGCACCTTGGAAGGTGTCCTCCACATGTAGGAAATTGATGATCTGTTGGTCATCATCGAACAATATCCAATTGGTTAAGTTATATGGGATCGACAACCTGAACAAAAATTCAATAGAAAACACATTAGGAGAAAGACCTTCTTCGAGAAATAGTTTAGAAGCGACATTAGCCAACAAATCAGCCTCTGAATTACTTAGTCTAGGAATAGAGTTTATGTTAAATGCTGAAAATTTTTGCATTAAACTCCATACCTCAATTTGTAACTTTTCAGGTGTGGTGATAAGAAGTGTATTGAGGTTCTTACTTGCCTAACCATGATTTATGAATCACCAAATACCATTAAATTCCATATGCCCATATCCAAATCTTTCTTAATCCCTTGTAGAAGTGCTTCGCATTCGGCAGTATTGTTGGTGCACTCAAACTCTAACCGACAAGCGATAAAAGTCTTATTACCTATAGGATCGATGAGTACACATCCTGCGTTGGCTCCTTCTTTATACTTGGATCCATCAAAGTAAAATGACCAGATTTGAGCTTCATCAACAGTGTTTGACACATTTGGCAAAGATGATGTCCGAGTATAGGCCATAACTTCTTATTGTTTCCCGGGATTAGTAATATGAGATATTTTGGTCATGAATTTACCAAAGAAGGTATTCATTCATTGCATTTAAAATGAATTAATAGATGCAGTAAAAGGTTCATTTTCATAATTTAGATCCATCACGGTGTGCTTAATATATAGTTCTATGTTTATCCTAATTCTATTGGGCTGTCCATTTTCTGGCAGCCACAAATGAGACCAATATGTGGCAAAGTCACCATGCAGTTGTTCGGACCAATCCCTGCTAAAAAACAAACCATAGACATCATGGATATCAACAACAATAATGTCAATTATCTGATAAACCTTAAGATTGGAAGATAATCTAACCATAACATCCTTAAGTTCACCAATTACCTTAACATTTGTTCGATCTAGCTTAATAATTTTGAGATCAGAAGGTTTAAATTCTACATTAATTTTTTGACAAATAGATAGTGGAATGACATTTGATGATGCACCAGAATCGACCATACAATTATGTACATTCCTATTAAAAATTTTAAAGGTTAACAAAAAAGTTGGGACATTTTTCCGAGTGTTAACAACAAAATTTAGCTCATTTTTAATTGTTGTCCCTAAAACAGTTTTATGTACATTTGCTACAGTTTTTTCAGCTAAATCCTTTTTATCTAGAGGTTTAGATGTTGTTTTAGTCGAGATCTTTCTGGTTGTTTTTGAACCAATTTCTACAGTTTTCTTGCTTCTAGGATCGTTGTTTTTGCTGTTTTCAGCGATACTCTGCAGCATTTTCTACAAAATAAGGGGAAATTTTAGCATCTCAAAAACATAAATATTATCCCTTAGTTTTTTTAGATATTCAATTAAATCGTACTCTAAAATAGGGGCTGCTAAACTTTGTTTAATTTCATCTTTCTTCGACTTTTTTGGAAACACATTATTACTCACTTCAGAAAAAGGTTTGTTTTGTGTTTTGCTTCTTGTGTTGTAGGGGTGGAAAGTTTCAAAATTTTCTTGGAAGATACTATCCGAGAAGTGACCAAAAATGTTGGGAGATGATTCCTCCTCTTCTGGTACTTCTTCCTCAACTACGTCTTTAGAATTTTTAGTAAGGACAAAATTTGAATTATCATGTGCTTCTAAAATGGTTTGCAAAGTGTACTGCAAGCTTTCAAAATTTAGACCTTCAGTGGTCGAGTTTGGCCGGCTAGGGGGAAAAGGTTTTCTGAAAGGAGGTTTAAAATTTCCTTTTCTTGAGGATGCCTCCTCGGTTGATCTCTTCAAGTCCATGACATGATTGGATAGTTTTTGGAAAGCTTTCTGCAAGCTTTTTAATTCTAAAGTTTCTGGCTTATTTTTAATTTGAGGAGGCCTAGTGAGGATCTCTATTTTCTTTTTAGATGATGAAGTTCTTTCAACTTCACTATTGAGATTGTCTTTTAATCTTAATATATCCTTTTCAATTTAGCTTGCTTCCTCAAAGGCTCCTAACAGAGTGTTATTTTTATACCTTTTGACCCATATGGAGATATTATTGTGCAAGCCTTTAACATAATATGTGACAATTAGACTTTCTGCAGGCATTGAATCTATAGGGATTTTATTCTTTAGGGTAAGAAATATATGGTTAAAATCTTTTACATTTTTCTTAGGATTCATTTTTAGACTGGAGAGCTCCATAACCAAGACTTTAGGAGATTTATCATCTCCAAACTTCTCTAAGAAATAGGTTTCAAATTTGTCCCAAGAGATGATGGTCTGGGGTTGTTGGGAAAAATACCATGTGGAGGCATTTCCCTCAAAAGTGTAAGGAAAGAGTTTTCATACTACATCTTCATGCTCTACATTTTGGAGTCTAATGGCCAACATAAAAAAAAATATGTGATCCTCAGCAGATTGTTTAGAATCTGGATCAAATTTAGGAAACCATTTCTATGGGTGTTTTGGCAATGGATGTTGCAGTCTAGGTACAACTACGATGTCTTGATCGAGCCAAGGTCTGGCAGGATTGTTTTGGTTTTCCATGGGTGTTGATGGTTTCGAAGGCTGAGATGATTCAGATGAGGAACTATCTTCGTCAGATGACTTCCTTCTAAAGAGGATGGAGATGAACCAAGTGGGGAAGGTGGGATACCAGACTCTCCGGCTCCAAGAGTAGGTGTTTCTATAGGTGTTATAACCCTAAAATGCACCATACAGGTTTACCTGGCATCAGGCCAACTCATGCCTCTTCCTAGCCAAAGCCATGCTGATAAATTCCTCAAAAACCACTTGAAAACAAGCAACCCGCGCCCTAACTTCTCACTGGGCGCGGGTATCCGCTTGCTGTCCTCTTACTGCACGCGGGTATCCGCGAGCTAGCCTAAAACAGCCCGCGAGTACCTAACAATGCAAAAAATCAGGGAAGTTTCGGCCGAGACTCGGGGCTTTTTGTCAGTTAACTGAAACTCTCCGCCATGCATGGCCGAGAG
>JZKD02S1590582.1:5559-19806 GCA_000966675.3 Picea glauca | reverse complement strand
ATCCGGAAAAAAGGTTGGTTTATTCTTCTCTTGTGTGCATGTGAAGAAAGAGGTTTCAGATTTGGGTAGAAGGTCAAAAGATAGTCTTAAGGGTCATTTTCTGCGTATAAGTTTATAGCCCTAGCTTATTAGTCCGTAGGGTAGAAATACCCAACAACAATAGGATCGGTGGTATTATCGCCTAAAGGGTTTTAGAGTAGACCAGTTCCTTCAAGTTGTTCTCGGATATCCGAGAAATATAAGGGTTGATTAAGTGGCCTACCAGGTTGTCTGATATGGGCTAAGGCACTATCTGTCCTTATGAGTGACTGATGAAAAATATCTTGGATGTTGACCCCTTGAGGGGTTGGTGTCACTGGTTCAGCGGGAATCTCAGGATTATTGTTTGAGGTAGTTGTTGTTTCAAGTGTAACATTTTTTTCTAAGTGACTACATGTTACGATAGGGGAGTGAGTGTGTGGGGGAGGAGACTTGCGACCACCACATGACATCAATTGAATTCATGCCCTCCTTCTAGCACCATTTGTTGACGAGAAAATTTGACATGCCATCAATTGGAAGAATAGATCTAGACCAAGGTTGTCTAATTAACCCAAGCCATTTGGTGTAATCTATTCTGACAGGTTTAATGGTTCTGTTAGCCAACTAAAGTCCTAAAACAAAGAAAAGAAATAAACTACTTAATGCTAAAAATATAATAGTATATATACTTTAATCTAATTATTTAAAAATGTATTAAACAAAAAGGTAAATATGAACATGTCATTTATGAACAAAATAGTTACAGGTTGCAAGTTTTAGTGAAAGCCTTGCAAAATCAATGTTTTGTAATTGTTCTCAAAAGTAGATAATAAAAGCACATATTTTTGTATTTTTTGTTTTGTAATCACATATCTAAGAATCATAAGTAAAACATGATTTGAAACAAAGATAGAGTGATGGTCAAATCTGATCAAAGAATTTTCATGTTTCACTAATAACTAAAATGATGAAAATTAGAAGCAAATAAAGCTAACCTGTCACTAGTTTCTTAATCTATTTATGCCTCTGTACGATCCAAAACTCCAGGTGTCTCGCCTGTGAAAGAAATCGACAACAGGCTCATACTAATGTCTCCTGGATAAATTCAAGATGTCTATTTACAGCTAGGATATAAAAACATAATAGTAGACACGTATGATACAGTGATCTTATAATTATGAATGATTACAGTAAGAAAAATATTTATGTGAAGCATTCATTTTATCCATCAATTAAACATCAAGCATAAATCATGATATAATTGAATAACAATCAAAGTCATAGAATATGGAACAAAAATTTATAGACAAGATTTTAAATCATTCAATGAAATGGAATATCATATGCTAAAGAGGCAAAAGTTGCGTAACATATCAATATTTCATAATAAAAAGATAACACATTTATGGAACAATTTTCACACTTGTCTAAAGCCAAATGCGGATCAGTTGTCCATATAGTTCTGAAATTCACATGCCTATAATCTGTTCCAACCAAGATGTTTGTTACTTACAAAATGAACAGTATTTAAAGCGACTTGAGATCACATTCTCCTATCTCACAGGATAGGATAGGATTTCATAAAATCAAAAATATTACAAAAATAGTGGATTTAGAAACCACTTATAATAGAGTTGATTTTTATCCAAGATAGACCAAAGTTCTTTACAAGACAAGCAACAAAAGAGACTACTAATCCTTCAGATGCATAATCGAATGAATTTCTTTGAGATGATTAGCAACATAACTTCCTACTTCCTGAAAAGACAACAAATTTAATAAATTAGAAAATTACTCATAACCAATTTCTAATTTTTATTTACAAAGAAACTTAACTACAAAATTGGAGATTCTGTAGCCAGTCTTAATTTAGTAATAAAATCATATTTTAAATTGTCTTATTTCGAAATAGATAACAAGAATACAATAAGAGGAAAATTGTTTTACCATTTTAAAAATTGATTAAAGATGGGTCGGGTAGTTAAGAATTAATTATCACCTTGACATTGGTTGCATTTTTTATTACTATGTTTCCTGACCTCTTAATGCATTTAGCCTTTTTCTCTGCGTGCACTTTGAGGTCGAGATTTTATTGTCTCAATGATTCATTATGAGTAGTAAGAGTTTTGATTCGATCCTAAAGAAGTGGGAGATCAGTGTAACACCACTTGATCCATTGGAAACAAACATCACACTATACAGGAGGAATGCCAGGTCTATGAAGTGCATAGTCAAACATGGGTGTATCCACCTTACCTGCTATTTTCTTTTGATCATTCCTAATACCAGAGAACCCCTTCTTACCTTTGAGACATGGTGGAAAATTTGTCACAAAGTCATAAGGTTCAGTATGAACAATAACTTTCTTCCTATAACCTTGACAATCTGGATCTTCCAAAACTAGAAAATCTTATATTTCAGGATCTGAGACCTCATCGACCTTGATCGGACCGATCGAGCTCAGATGAGCATCATTTTGGTTCCTTAAATTCCTTGAAATTAGACGACCTACCTTTATTTTATTGAACCCTATGTTGGCACAGTTCTTTTTCGTTGCTTTACAAGGTTTCTCGACATCCGACTTCACAATATGTTTTGGCTAGTATCAATATTAGGCATAAGAGGGTCAATTACCCCCAATTCAACAGTCTCTTTCTTAGGAAATTCTGCAGATGAAGGATTACTTGGCATTGCCACGTCTATAGGGTTTTTGTTAAGAGAGTCTGATCCATTGATTGAAATACCAAGCTGGTTTTCAATCAGTGACTCGTCTAAGTTAGGGTTTACTGTAGGAACAGTCTGAGAAAAACCATTCCTTATCAAAACAATATCCCAACAATCAACCATGGTTGAAAAGTGATGAATCAACATAATCTTAATCAATTTTTGATAGAACAAACTTGAATCAACACTTTGTATCTTATATCTTTTGGACATATCCCCAAAAATAAAATATTTTTGAAATTTAAATTTATTGGAAATTTATTCTGTTTTTAGTAAATTCGAATTTGGAAAATTTTTTCCATTTATGGCAATTTCGAATTTCGAATTTAATAATTGTAATTAATTATTATGACTGTTGGGAAGAGACCTAATTGACCCAACTAACTATTTGACTATGACACTTGTATGAAAACAGAATATTTTATGTTGAATTCAAGAGGACAAATGGAACAACCATGTTAAATTTAACCAACCATGACTCCATGAGTGGGGAACATGTTGGAACTAGCTCTAGGATGATTGTTACAAGTGGAAAATCAGGGATTTGGCCATTGGAATCCCCTGAAAATTAGGGAGTTAGAAAGCTACGAAAATTCCCAAGGGAGGGAAAAAAGACCTGGGCAAATTGATAAAGAGCATATGTGAGGAGGCAAGATGCTACCAAGTATGTTGGATAAGGAGATTATTGATTTTATTTTCCTTGTTGTTATGAAAACTACAGAGTGAGTGTGAGGCAAGGAGAAATTGGTGGAAAAGAAGGACATTGCTGAGGAGGATTCTTCCAAAATTCGTCCTCATAGATTCATGGTCAGGCTAGGGGGTGAATTGGGAAAGTGTTTTAGCTTCTTTATTCTACGGTTGGGAGGAACTTTGTTGTTCCCTTTGTTTTCCCGCAAACTGGTTCAGATATGTAAACCCTTCCCTACTCTGTTCTTGGATGTTTTCTGTGTAACTAATATTATGCAACTAATTGTTCTAGATTGAAATAATTATTTCAATGTATGACATCTATCATGGTATTAAATTTACAATCACAGTCTAAATTCTGGAGTAGTCCCTCCTGAAATTTGGAATACTAGGAAAATTTTATTTATATATGATTTGAGTTTAAAGAGAAGATCCATCTATAGGATAGGTTTAATCTTAAGTCAAAATGCTAGGATACTCTATGTGCTTGAAGAGAACCAATGTGTATAGATATAGGTTTATTTCTGTGATTGAAGTATTAAACATATCTAAATTTGAGAAATCCGAGTTAAGTAAATTTATGTCGAAAGGAAATGTTTAAATGTATCGCTAGAATTAAAATTCAGAACAATTACAAGAAACTTTTAGATGCATCACTAGAATGAAAATTCTAAGAAAATCAAGCCCCTTAAAGAGACTTCTTTTCTATTACATTTAAGAATTGAAGAGAGATATGAAACAGCAAGAACCCTATGGATCACCTGGGCACTCATATATTATACATATATATACGTATTTGGAAAAAAAAAATGCAAACTGGAAGTAATCTATCTACATTAGAAAGGTTGATATGATATACATCTTTTCTTGCATTGTATGACTTTTTGTATGCACCAACAACATGCAAATAAAATACTAGATGTGTATAGAATGACAAAATTTGGAAAGTTACGGAAATCTGGAAAATCCCTTTTGTTCATCAGATGCTAAAACAATCATGGGAATTGACACCTATCAGAAGATTTTCTTAGAGTGGTCTACCCTTTCCACAGTCAAAGTCTGTGATGAATTTAGAAATGTGTGAAACCCTTAAGGAGATCCAGAACAATTTTTTTGGAGTATTAGATTCTTTTGGGTAGTACAGTCTCACAGTTAAGGGAATGGACATTAAAACTATGGAATCCCCGACTTGATTAATGCGGAATGATTACACTGGGAAATGTAAGTTATTACAGACATTTACATAATACGCATATAACCCACGCATTCCCAGGAGTCAATCCGTATAACCACAACCACAAGACTTTCTCTAATTGGAAATAATTTAATCAACAACTGCCATAAGCAAAGGCTGCATTAAAATTGAATTTGCTGTATATTCTATCTTTGTCATGGTTCCCGATATGAATTATGTCTGGAATATCACTATATAGAGACTAACAACAAACCTTATTAAAAGAAAAAATTTACAACCCTCATTTAAAATTTTGTACATCTAATGATTTGATATCAGTCATATGCCAAGAACGCCAAGGTAATAACCCAACACCACCAGGGTTTTTCCAGACCTTTCAAGAGTTCTCTTAATAGTCACCCATTTACCTTGCTGAGAAGAACCCGATCTAGATCCAGTGCCATTTCAACTTCGACCTACAAAAGAAGTGAAGCATTCAGTTAGTTATAGAATATGGGTCTCCTGAACTCAAATTCTTTCTATTATCAAACATGCAAGATAAGGACTGGGTGTAATCTTTTACTTATCTGAGATTCACCATAAGTAGGCTCCCATGCTGAATAACAACCGCCATTAGACTGTAAGGGGAGGAGTGAACACGACCAAGATGATGGGTACCCTCGCATCAAACAGGGCCCCATCATTAGTTACAATATCCAGTATAAATAATGCGCTTTCATAAAATTACAGACATCAAATCGAGCAAACTTTAAACAAGGGAGGATTTCATACAGTTATACAGAGGAAGAGACAAGTTGTATAAAATATTTATATTAAACATGAGTTTCGTAAGTCTATACACTAATAGAGGAAAATAAATAACACAGGAACCTATCTAAAAGAAAGGGAAATTTTAATTTAAACCATGGAGTAAGATGCATAACCTCCTCACGATAGTCAAACCATGGCCAAGCCCCTACATAACCCGCAACCATTGTCTGAGGAATGACATAGGAACCTTAATCCAGAGAGGTATCGCTATTCTGGGTTCCACAGGAGGAAGTGATGAATGGTTATCCATTCTCCTCAATGGGGTTATGGTTTCAGTTAGGGCAAGGTACAGTCAAAGGAACTTGTTGAGGTGGGTAGACAGAGCCAGGGTGATGAAACATTATTTAGTCGTTATTCAGAGAATACCCAATACGACTGGGAAGAAGGTCAAGACCAACCACCTCTCAGTTCACTAACCTCGAAAAATAAGATGCATTACAGTATGGCTTTCCCAAAACAATGATACAATACAGTGCAAGTAGGAACGACAAGCACAAAAGCTCACTTCTCATGAATAACCTTTGACAATCCCCAAGGAAAGACAAAATGAAAAGTGAGAGTGCGACAAGAAAAATTATCTACCCATAGCAAGGAGAACCAGAATGCCTCTGTAGAATTCCATTAATGAGGAAGTAATTTTCATAACAGACAAAGGTTACAGTGAAAGCACGAATCTTACCAGGAGGTCGGATGAAGGATATCGCCTCCATCATGGAAGTTCTCCAGTCTTTCCTTCGACAACTTTTTTCAGAGTTATAGAACCAAATCCTCTGTGAATCTACTCGATACCATAATGAACCGCTAACCCAAAAGGAAATCCTTACCATGTAGATTAAACGTCATTGGTACGAAGGAAGGTTCGACCATGTGAGGGAGGTAATCTGGCGCAACCACAGTGGGCGAAAGGTCAGATAATGGCCTCGAATCTCATGCACATCAGGGCCACTTAAATGGTCTGATCAGGGTTTAACTCTTGAATGACATGTTCCTGCCAACTCCATTAATGAGTTACGGATGAAACAAGCACCTACACATTTAAGGTAATTTTAACCCTAACCAACCCCAACCTCATTATGGTAGTTTAGTTGGAGTGTTACATGGAATAGGTGGAGTCAACGAACAACTAGAACAGATTGTTGGTTTTCAAATAATCGTTATGTCAATGTTAAACCTTTTTTCTTCATACATGACACCTTTGATCAAAAGGTTAAGCTTACGCATAGTACTTAGGGATACATTCCCATTTTCCTCATGGTGGTAAGTGGAACTACATGGATATATAATTTGTATATTGGTATGAAAGTAAACCTAGTTTGTAGGATTAAGTGAGTGGTGGTGCGCAGAGTAAGAACACTTGAAATATTGATTCAAAGGTTAGATTGAGTAGAAAATCTAATGCAACAACAACCAAGACCCTTTTTTTTTTTTTTAGATGACAGTTTTGAGGTTTATTACAGTTTACTGTAGGAACAGTCTGAGAAAAACCATTCCTTATCAAAACAATATCCCAATAGTATCCCATGGTTGACAAGTGATGAATAAACATAATCTTAATCAATCTACGATAGAACAGACTTGAATCAACACTTTGTATCTTATATCTTTTGGACATTTTATAGAGACTTCTCAACAAATAAAATGGCATGTCTAATTCAAAAACAATGAAATGCATGAGTAAGTGGATGTGATAGAGGAATACCAATCTGTATCGCCCTTCACAGGTCACGAATTGTTTAAGAATCAACAAGTTATGCCACCTAGGTTTAGCTAGGGAAATGGAAATACCTTTTTCACAACAATTGATCTTTCAGGATGTCATAAACAGGCTCCAAGGTACTCCTTTAATTCAGGCCTTTTTGAACCATTTTTCACCCTTCAATGGAAGCTCTGTTGCTTCACTTAGAAACCCCTCGGTTAACTCTAACTGTGTGTCCCCAATTTTTTCTCTAAAACCATCGAAGGTCTGTGCGAAATCCTGCGCCACCTGAAGGTTATAGCCTTCAAATATTTTTAGGAAAACATCCTAGCCTTGGCTTTTTAAGTCCTCAATCACATCGTCGTGAGAGAGTAAGGTCTGGAACCCATTTGTCTCCAAGTGACTGATAGGAACCATGACAAATGCAACCAGAATGTAACAGGTATAACTCAAAATAGTTTTAGGTTTGAATGGTAGGAGCAACAGGAAAAAAGTTGAATGGATAGTGGAGAAATGACCATAACAAAGCATGTATGTTATCATAGCATAGGTAGTGGGAGTAAACACCAAGGGTTTGATCGTAAATGCTTTACCATTCCTTGTAATGAGAGCCAGACATACAGAGTGATGAAACCCTATGTATTAAATGAATGGCTCATAAATACATTAATCGAGCGAGGTGAGGTAAGGATGCTAGTACAACAGGCATGTATTCATTTGAATGTCTGTTGATATGACCATTAAATTCATGAGAGGACTAACCAATGTAACAAATTCTCTTAATAAATTGAATACAAACTATCGAACCATACAATAACTAGATTAAAACCCCAAAAAATCTAAAATATGTCATTCAAATATTAGATTTAGATCTCATGTAAGCATGGTGACCTTCAAAAGGATGCATTCTAAGGCATATAAATTATAACACGGGATATGTTTAATGTTTGATTCATGCTTACAGTCATGAATCAAACATAAAACAAAATGAAAGCACAAACAATAAGAAATTAATCAAAATATTTGTTAACCTAGTAATTATCTCAAAATTCTCAAAAAACAGTTTACGAAATCGAGGTGAAGGCAACTACAGAAAATGCAATTTCTTTCTTAAATATCAAAATCATGTGGGGCTACCAACAGAACCAAAGAAGATGAAGAAGAAGTTTTTTTTGAGATCCATAGTATCTCATATGGTGATTTATTGTAAGGAGAATAAGGTTCCAAAGATGACCAAACAGTATAACAAGACCTCACAAAGATTTTTTCAAAGGATAATGAAGCCACCTTGACAGGAAGCAAAATTCATTTGAAGTTTGACTCGGCTTTTCATATTTAGGCTTGGTATTCAACACCAAGTATATCCTATAAGATATGATGAAGTCTTGTAGACTCAGAAGAAATCAAGAATAGAATGAGCCTGATCTTAGAAAGGTTCATATCAAGAGACATGTTCAAGGACTTGGAGACAAATGTCATGAGAAGACTAAATAGTAGAGACTCCTCGGAGATATGAAATCTCTTAGAAGATTCCCTTGTTTTAGTGATAGAGAAGGAAGCCAGTCGGAAAGACTAGGATATGGATTTTTTGTGAGACTAGAAGAAAAGTCAATATTGACTTCCAAGATTGATCTAATAGATCAAGCATGTTGGATATTTACAAAGTATGATGTGTGTCTAGAGGATTCTCCCAGCAAGAGGGAGAAGCATAGAGGGGCTTCTGTAGTGCAACATATTAGATATCATTTTCGGGATTAACTGCGTAGTGTAATTCATTAATCTATGACCCATATCCAAGAGTATTAGTCACAAACTAACACTAATCTTATGATGTTGTTGGGTCATAGATTAATGACTTACACTATGCAGTTAATCCTGAAAATGATATCTAATATGTTGCACTGCGGAAGCCCCTCTATGCTTAAATAAGAAGAGTGAAGGGAGCTCTAATTGGATAGTTCATAAGGCACAATACTTGCTAAGGTTTTGCAAATGGGGTAGCAAGCTAAGTGGGCTTGATTGTGGAGAAAAATACACAGTTAAGCATGTTTGAGCCAGAGGCGTCTTGGGATGGGTTACCACCTAGGAAGTCCTGCTTATCGGGTGCAAGCCCCGGAAGTGATGACCGATGCTATGTGATTCATTTCATTGGCTTCAATCCCATTTCTTAACCCCTATGAGCATCACCTGATGCAATGAGTGTTAAGTGGACTATTCAAATCATGAGAATTATTGGTCAGTTGCGACTAATACTCGTGGATATGGGTCATAGATTAATGACTTACACTATGTGTTTAATCCCGAAAATGATATCTAATATGTTGCACTGCGGAAGCCCCTCTATGCTTAAATAATAAGAGTGAAGGGAGATCTAACTAGATATTTCATAAGGCACAATACTTGCTAAGGTTTTGCAAATGGGGTAGCAAGATAAGTGGCCTTCATTGTGGCAAAAAATCCATAGTTAAGCGCGCTTGAGCCAGAGGCGTCTTGGGATGGGTGACCACCTGGGAAATCCTGGTTACTGAGTGCAAGCTCGGAAGTGATGATTGATGCTATGCCATTCATTTCGTTGGTTTCAATCCCATTTCTTCACCCCTGTGAGCATCACCCGATGCAATGAGTAATAGGTGGACTATTCAAATCATGAGAATTATTAGTCAGTTGTGACTATTACTCATGGATATGGGTCATAGATTAATGACTTACACTACGCAGTTAATCCTAAAAATGATATCTAATATGTTGCACTGCAGAATCCCCTCTATGCTTAAATAACAAGAGTGAAGGGAGCTCTAACTAGATAGTTCATAAGGCACAATACTTGCTAAGGTTTTGAAAATGGGGTAGCAAGCTAAGTGGGCTTGATTTTGGCGAAAAATACACAGTTAAGTGCGCTTGAGCCATAGGCATCTTGGGATGGGTGACCACTTGGGAAGTCCTGGTTATCGGGTGCAAGCCCCAGAAGTGATGATTGATGCTATGCGATTCATTTCATTGGTTTCAATCCCACTTCTTCACCCCTATGAGCATCACCCAATGCAATGAGTTCTAAGTGGACTATTCAAATCATGAGAATTATTGGTCAGTTGCGACTAATACTCATGGATATGGGTCATAGATTAATGACTTGCACTACAAAGTTAATTCCGAAAATGATATCTAAGAGGGAGAAGACTATGATGATATACTTACTCTAGTAATTGAAGAAATAGTTCTAGTATTCATGAAGAAAACCAGAACAACCATGATTCATATATAGTATGAGATACAAGGGGAGAAATCTCCATATTTTAAATTGAGTTGTAGTTGGTGCAGTACATTAGTTGGGTTATGGAGACATGACTACAATAAAATATAGAGTTAGCTCCATGAAATAATAATATCTACCTTCAGTATCAATTATTGAGCCACTCTTAGTTTCAAATGAATTTGTTGTCATGATGAAATAGAGGAGTTACTTACATATTTCATAAATCACAGTTAGAATGGAGGAACCATTCTTAACTTCGGAGAAACTACAGGTGCAGAGTCCCACTTCTAGAGGAATAGTTGCAGAGAGAGTAGAGGACATACTCCCAGAGAGTATGACAAATAGTTCTTTGCAGAGAGAACATAGATCTAGTACATGATTGTGCAAATTGATTTGCAATTGAGCAAGTGTACTAGATTCATACAATGTAATGTGAAAATTTGATTTGAATTTGAAGAAAGAAAAACTCAGGTCTGCAAGTTGTAGAAGACTCTATACAGGTTGAAGCATGCTCCTAGAGCTTGATATGGCATAATTGACAGTTTCCTAACGAGTTTGGGATTTACCAAGTATAAATTTGATTCTAACCTTTACCTCAAGGTTATGAATGATGAGCTAGTGATGTTGCTACTATATGTAGATGATGTATTCTTGACAAATGAAGAAAATCTCATCACATATTGCAGAAGAAACTTGCTATAGAATTTGTATGAAAGACCTAATGCATTAGGTCTTGATGTTTGACAGAGCCCAGAGAAGATATTCCTTAACAAAGGGAAGTATTCATTTGAAATACATAAGAGGTTTGATATGTTGGAGTGCAAATCCATGAATACACCCATGGAAACAAAGTTGAATCTTTTGGTTGATACTTCGTCAAAGTTGGTTGATGCTATGTTGTACAAACAGATCATTGGATCGCTGATGTATCTGACAAACACTGGGACAAATATATGTTTTTTTGTGAACACCTTTAGTCAATTTTTGGGAGAACCCAGATGTGTTCACATTGTTTCTACAAAACATATGATGGGATACCTTAAGGGTACATTGGATTTTGGTCTTAGTTATAATGGAGATCATGACTTCAGACTAAGTGGATATATCGATTCAGATTGGGATGGAAGTGTGTTTAATAGAAAGAGCACCTCATGATGTTGTTTCAGTCAAAGTTCAACCATGATCTCATGGACGAGTAGGAAGAAATCAAGTATTTCTCTCAACATGGATACATTTTTGCATGTTCCGCCAGTAGTGAAGCCATATGGCTTCGGATGTTGTTGACAGATCTATTTGATATAGATATGGAAGCCACCATGATCCTATGTGATAACCAAAGTTGTATAAAAATGATGTGCTCCATGATGATTCGAAGCACATACATATCCAGTATCACTTCATTCATGATATGATGCAGAGGGGATCTTTAAAAATCCAATATATTGGCACAGATGAGCAGGTTGTTGAACTAGCCTCTGTCTCGTGTAAATTTTGAGCACTTTCGAGACAAGATTGGTATAGTATGAAAGGACCTCCCTTGAAAGGGGGGGTAGTGTTGATGATACTATGGTATCCCGACCAATAGCAGGTAGCTCAATTAGGATTTTATATCCTATAGGACTGATCATCCCTGGGAAGATTTTTTGGGTCTGTCAGAGTACTTGTGCATGTATATGCTATCTATGGTTAGAAGTGGTAGCTCCATTAGGATTTCTATAATCCTAGGGAATCTTACGATTCCTGGGCAGATCCTGAAGTTCTGGTAAGGACGGTCTGTGAGATTACCACGTGGTAGCTCTGCTATGATTTTATATCCTAGGGAATCTTATGATTCCTGGGCAACTCCTTAGACACTGTCAGAGTACCACAAAATGTTGTTTCACCTACCTCATTATGTTTTTGTATGATGTTCATGTTGTGATGCCAGCCTAGTGATGAATATTTCCATCTTTGTGTTGATGTTGTTGTGATGATATCCTAGTGATGAATATTTCCAGCTTTGTGTTGATGTTGTTGTGATTCCATCTTCGTGATGAATATTTCCATCTTCGTGTTGATCTTGTTGTGATGCCAACTTCATTCTGAATATTTCAGCTTCGTGTTGATGATGTTGAGATGCCAAATTCATGATAAATATTTCCAACCTAGTGCTGATGTTGATGGTGCCCCAACCTCATTTTGCGATGATGATGATGTTGATGATGATGTATCAACCTCATGATGATGATGATGTTGTTATTGATGCTATAGCATCCTCGCGTTGTTGATGATGTTGTACCAACCTCGTGTTGGTGATATTTTCATTGTATTGATGTTGATACTTCATCTCCTTGTTGAAAATAATGATGATGATGATGCCACTTCAGCTTCTTGCTGGAGATGATGATTATGATGCCACTTCATCTTCATGCTGAGATGATGATGATGATGCCACTTCAGCTTCTTGTTGAAGAAGATAATGATGATGCTATTTCAAATTTCATTCTAAAGATGTTGATGATGTTACTTTAGCCTCATCCTGATGAGGATGAAGATGCTAATCCAACTCCATGTTGTGAACGCCGATGATGATAAAAAATTCTGATGATTTATAGATATGTCAGTCAGTATTCCATATACTGTTGATGTTTCTTCCCTCTTTCTATCACGTTGATGTTGTATAATACCCTTCTTGTTAAGGGGGAGTGTTGAAATATTGTAACTCCAAAGAGTATTCTATTTATTATTGAGTTATTATTCATTATATCAATCCCCTTTTGTGGATTTCTCATGTTGGCAATTGTAATTGACCAAATCTCCTTTTTGGATTGGTTAAACCCTAAATATAATATGAAAATTGAGAAGTTGGCCCTTAGGCTAATTAAAGTGGTTATAATCACTAAGAAGACAAGTTGGCCTTGCCCAGTGAAGAGACACCTTTTCAACACATGCCAATTTGTACAAATAAAGGAATCCAATGACTCATTATCTCACTCACTCAGTCACTCATAAAGAGTGCAAGTTTGGTAGCTATTGTTGGGAGAAGAATGAAGAAAGAGGTGCATTTCTCAGTGTTGGATATTCTCTAGTGTTTTGGTTTATTGTATTGGCATTATATTGGCTATCTCTATTATGGAAGTTTTTGTTGGGTTTTTACCCCTATGAGGGTTTCTCGGGATAAATGATATGTATCTTGTGATTGTGTTTCTCTCAGTGATCCTACATATGCTATTGTTATCTAGTAAATTGAAAAGAAACCTAATAACCCAAACTTCAAAAGTTTGGGTTAAAATGAAAAGGGAAATATTAGGAAGTCCCCCAATCCCCCTCCTAATTTTGATGTGGCTCAGCATAAGTAGTCTTAGTTCGATGTGCAATGAACCTTGAAGGAAAAAAAATTGCATGAGGAACTGCAATGCGTCAGTCAGAGGTCCCTTGAAGAGGAATCAGTCCAAGAGGAAGTTCAAAGGGTGACACAAAGGTCACTAGAAGAATCTCATATCCGAAAAGAAGTACATCGGGAAATACATAGGTCTCTAGAGGAGGCACGTGTGCATGAATAAATACAACAGGTGATGCAAAGGTCTTTGGAGGAAAGTCATGTTCACAAAGAAATATAGTGCGCCACCAAAATACCAATAGAAGAAGCACGTAGACACACAATTTTGTAATGCGCTGAGTAGGAAGCCTATGAATACTAGCAAGAAGAATTACAACTTATAGTACATGTAGAAGTGTTGCGTGACCTCAGTCGTTGTAACATCCCACTCTGGCGCACATACCTAACTTATTCTTTGAGGACACTTGCTCGCAAGTGATCTGGATTTATATGATGATAAAACTTTTCTTTCATTTTTGATGCACTGAGTTATATGACAGGAT
>JZKD02S1590581.1:1695428-1716003 GCA_000966675.3 Picea glauca | reverse complement strand
ATAACGAGGTATATGGCTTCATTTTATCATGTGTCAAAGTGTTGATTGGGTAAAGATGTCTTTCATTTTATCATGTGTGAAGGTGTGATTGGGTAAAGGGATATGAAATTTTAGTGTGGGGATTTTTTAAGATGTTTTTAAATATATTTACTCTTATGTGTATGTGGATATGCAAGAGTTGAATTACTGTCATTCTACTTATGAATACTTATTTCTAGTTCTTTATATATATTAACATATAAGTTAACTTTTGAAATCTTGTATATTGCATAACTATGGTTAATCTTTTTATAGTTTTTAATCGGATATGTAAAGTAATTTAGAGTCCTTACATATGACTTGTGATGGTTGAATTCCTTATGCTTTTAAAGGAAAGAGATATGTAAATTAGTATCAAATTCTTATTTTGTTAAAATAAGATTTCCATTTAATTATGTTGGTATAGTTGAATTATGTAGAGGTTATTAGACACATAACTTGAACCATTAATGGATACTTGACTTAATGACTCGACCTTGAACATTTCTTGTAATAACTTGAAGTAGATCTTTATCTGATGTAAGGAATTTACTATGCTCTCATGGTTTATTATTTGGCTTTGTGTTTTTAGATTTCTCTCGCGTCTTGAAAATAATGTGGATTTATGATTAATTAAGTAATTAGATTACTCGCGTGCCTTGAAAATAATGTGGATTTATGATTAATTAAGTAATTAGATTACTCGTGCGCCTTGAAAATAATGTGGATTTATGATTAATGAAGTAATTAGATTACTCGCGCGCCTTGAAAATAATGTGGATTTATGATTATTTGAGTAAATAGATTACTCACGCGCCTTGAAAATAATGTTGATTTATGATTATTTGAGTAATTAGATTACTCGCGCTCCTTGTAAATAATGTTGATGTATGATTAATTAAGTGATTAGATTAATCGCGCGCCATTAATTAATTTTGACGTATGATTGATAAAGTAATTAGCTTACTCTTGCACCATGAAAATAAAGTTAATGATTACTCTTGCGCCATGAACAACTAATAGTTAAGATTGATTGATTGATCTATTGGATTTCGACTTGATTGTATTAGTGAGATTTAGACACCTTCTTGTTCCTCAGAACAGTCGCCAGCCCTGAGCCCTTAAGTGGTCAAAATCAATCGAATGAATCATAGGCTTGAGTGTTGCTTATGTGTCCTGAAGGTCCTAATCGTGCAGGTAGGTTGGGGCGAGTAGTTCTTTATTACTCAGTGACATGGTTGATCATTTATTGTATTTGCTTTAGTTGATTGTGTTATGTTGAATTACGCCGCTCTTTATGTTTATGCCCTGATTATGCGTCACTGTTAATTATGTTAATGCATCGAATGTGCCGTTATTAAATTATGATGATATGTAATTTGTGATGTTATTAATTATGTCACGACGATTTTAATTTTCTAATGCATAGCGATTTTTTTTTACCTTTTATACATCGTTGTTTGTTGTCGTAACAAAGGGACCATTACAATAGTAGATACTATTGTTTCAATAATCATAGAATACATAATGCTGAATCATTTTCATATGGTAGATAATATTGTTTTAATAATCATAAAACATATAATGCTGAATAATTTTATTCTTTAGTACTTATTATATTATATATTGTTCCAACTTATATCATATATTACTTCAATAATCATATGGTAGATAATGCTAGATTATTTTTTTATTATATTAAATATTGCTCCAACTTATATCATATATTGCTTCAATAATCATATGGTAGATAATATTGAGTTATTTTATTCTTAAATACTAATGTAGATGTTATATGTAACATATGCTATATGTATTGCATGCAACATATGTTATATGTAATACATATTACTTATATATAATATATATAACATATACATTACATATAACAATGCTGGTCTATTTCATCTTATGTTATATGTAATATATATAACATACTTATTACATATATGTAATATATATTACATATAACAATGTTGGTATATTTCATCTTTATTGAGCATGCACTTAGATAATGCTAAGTTATTTTATTCTTTAGTATTTATCTAGATGGTACACAATGCTGGCCTATTTCATATTTAGTGAGCATGCATTTAGTTTTTTCACATGCAATTTTATTAATTGATATAACCTTTTGAAAGTGCTTGCATTTATGAGTCCATGCCTTTAGGCCGGGGATATAGTAATCGATTTGTCAGTTTTTCAATTAGTTCAACACATCTTTCAAGATGTTTAAACCAAAGTTTTTAACAAACCTTCAAAAATTTTACAAAATCATTTCATTATTATCAGAAGTTCATCACTTTTTGAGGTCATTTTCATTTCAATTTTAACCTAAGTTAGGGTTTGAAGCCTTATTTGGCCTCATACATAGGCAAAAGAAGGCAATTTTTTATTATTGTTTTTTATTTTTAACTTAGGATACAGGATACACAATAATGCACATAAGTCTAAGTTAGCATTAGTTCTTAAAATTAAATGTTTGTGTCCACTCCCATTTTCAATGCTTCTCCTCCCATTTTCACCAGTAATGTCCTCCCATTTTCACCAGTAATGTGGTTGTTTGTCAAGTGACAATGTGGCTATAACGTGGTTATCAACATGTTCGTCAGGTGGCAATGTGGCTATTAGCATGTTGGACACATAAACAATACCAATGTTATTACCATCTTGATTTTTTCTAGAGAGTTCAAACGTTGTACAAATATCCATCCATTTCCATCCATAGGATAAAATCTGAAACCTCTTATCGAATTTGTTTCTCAGTCATTCGTTCCTCTTATCAAATTTGTTTATCGGTAATTTGTTTCTCAGTATTAGATCCGGTTGCAGTCAATCCATCAGCTTCAGCGAGGAAGGACAACAAAAGGCATGAGGAAGGACAATAAAAAGCATGTGAGTAAACCTGAAACAATTTGTAAGCATCAGAGATAAGGTTTTGGTACACACCTTTACCATATCAGAGACAAGTTGTCGCTGGAAGTTGAGAGAATTTTCCATACCTAAAGATGGATTTGTTGTTGCTGGTACCTGCGAGCTCACGATGAAGTTCTCACAACTGTCATTGTTGTTCAATGATGAACGCGCCCACCAAAATGCATATTCTTACCATGCATGTCACCTGGTAATGTCAACTCACTTGGGAGAGAGACTTTATGCTTTATGCACTCAACCGATAATTGATCGTCAAGATTCGTTCAACTAATAGGGATATATTATTTATATAAGTATGAAATATACATACCTAGAACATCGAGATAAGTATCTGGTCGAGTCCAACAACTTCAGGTCAATCTCGTCCATTTCCTCTGATTATTTCCTTTACTAATGATCTGTAGCTATCTATATAGGGTGATCCCCCTCTAGAACAACTTCATAAGCTTAGTTATTCCTCTAGCCTATGGATTTACCTCTCTAGTTGTTTTATTGTTAGAACATGGGCAGTTCCGGGCTGGTCTATGCTTCGAGATGCCATGCTTGAATCCTAAGGAAGCTTCTCCTAAGCACTTCAAGACATAACCCATTGGAAATCCATGGCCTATACAAATATAGATTCAGAGTCTGCATGTGATACAGTTGCCGATACAGATGTATCGATTAAGGAACACATGGAAATTGATTTCGCACTTGTGCAGGAGCATGAATCGTGGAAGGTCATTAGATTACTTTTGGGATAAAAGTAAAATACCCACACTTCAATTTATGTTTTTAAAATGAAATTTTAATTTCTATTCGTTAGCCCCTTATTCCAACTTGTCAAACATAATGAAATCTGCATTTGCATGTTGTTGGAGTTGCATTTAACTCAAAACGTGTGTGTTTTTTTAATATTATTAAATAATATAATTTTAATGATGTGAGGATGGATGCAAAAATGTTGGACATACTTACTATGTTTCCACCTCCATACAGGATGTCACGGGGTTCATTTCACTCCCACCAAATGTAGCCACCAACCTACCAATAATGATAATGAATGCTATTAAAGTTCACATTAAATCTATACATGTAAAACAAGTGAAACAGTAGCAAAGCCAGATGAATGGATGACTAACGTGGTCTAATTGAATTGAATTTTTTCATGCTCTGCACTTGTGCTATTTGATGCTAGAAGAAACTATTGAAAAAAAGTTTCAATAAAACAAAACAAAGCAAGCAATGGAAGCAGTCCCCTCGAGGCAGGGACTTGCTTCTCTGCAACTCGGCTTGTTAATTAATATAACCTTTTAGAAGTGCTTGCATTTTATTAATTAATATAACCTTTTGAAAGTGCGTGTATAAGATTGGATGATACCATATAGACAATGCTGCCTTACTTTCATCTTTAGTCCACATGCACTTACATTATTCACATGAAATTTTATTAATTAATATAACTTTTTAGAGTGCTTTCATTTATTAATTAATATAACCTTTTGAAAATGCCTGCATTTTATTAATTAATATAACTTTTTGAAAGTGCTTCCATAAAATTAGATTATACCAGATTTAATTACGTGTAATGTCAAATAATATAGTGTCGCATTCTTATTAGTTTAATAAGAGATTCATATGAAATGAAGGCTTGAATTTTTTTTTAATAAAATAGTGTTGGGTATGCGTTATATTCTTTGTATGACTAGCACTAGTGTTTATCATGTTGCACTCCATGCGGGTTCGGGGGCAACGCTCTCGAGATTTTTTTTTTTTGAAAAGCATGTTGCCTTTTTTGCCTCGTTTTTCATGTCACCTCGATTTTCGTGTCTATTGTTGGGTGGTTTTTCGGTACATGGTTTTTTATCGATGGTTTTCTATTTCCAGTTAAAGAATTAAGGTTGTTGACTAATCTAGGTCATTGGGTTAGGTTTTGGATGTCGTTGGCTCCTATATGTATATTGTATTGTAAACAATGTATGGTATGAATGAATATATAATATATTGGTTTTCCCGGTTTGGGTTTCCAGGGGGGAAATATCTGTGTAATGTGTGTATTTTTTATTGTATCTTTTCTGTTCTTTTACTGAGAATTTGTTTGCAGTAAATAGTTGTATAAGGTTAAGTATACATTTGGTATCAGAGCGATTATTAGCTTCAAGGGGACGCCTTTGTGGTCAAGGGTTTGGCTCAGGACTGTGATAAACCTTGTTACAGTGGGAGATCTGCGGTATTGATTCTTTAGGTGAAGAGAAATGGCTAGCAGTTCGAAAATGAAGATCAAGAAGTTTAATGGGCAAAGTTTTGAGTTTTGGAAGCTCAATATGGAAGATTTGTTGGTGGACATACTTCAGTGGATTGCAGTGGATCCATGTACTGCACCTACAAGAATTTTAGCAAATGACTGGAAAAAGTTGGATCGTAAGGCAAAGAGAACAATCCGACTGTGTCTCTTAGATTTAATATTACTGAATGTGTAAGAGGAAGATACAACCAAGGATTTTTGGGATAAGTTGGGGAAGTTGTATCAGTCTAATTCCCTAGTAAATAAACTATTCCTGAGAAAGAAGTTGTATAACCTGAGGATGAGAGATGGAGACTCAGAGGCAGAGCATTTGAACACCTTCAATACTGTGGTAAGTTAGTCAGTATTTGTTGAGATTAAAATTTTAGATGAAGACAAGTGTATCGGTTTACTGTTCTCTTTACCAGACTCGTGGGACAGTGTGGTTATGGCCATAGGTTGTAATACAACTGCCTTGAAGTTTGATGAAGTGGTCTCATCCTTGTTGTCGAAGGAGATGAGACAAAAGAACACGGAAGGACAGATCACAGATGTATTATTTGCAAGAGGACACTCCCAGGAATGAAATAGATCGAAGTCCTTAAGTGAGAGATCTAAGTCTAAGGGTAGATCTAAATCTCCTGGAAAGTTTGTAAAGGTATGCTGGAGATGTGGAAAAGAAGGGCACTACAAGAATCAGTGTAGATCCAAAGTAGAGAAAAAAAAGGGATCTGAAGAATCTCCTTCTACAGAAGAAAAGACCTCCAAGGAAGGAGGGGATGTGTACTTGGATTCTTCAAGCAAACAAACAGATCATGAGTCATGGTTGGTTGACTCAGGTGAATCCTTTCATATGAATCTCCACACGGAGTGGTTTTTTGAATATGAAAGGTATGATGGAGGTAATGTTTTCCTAGGCAATGACTCGACAACTAGAATCATAGGACGAGGAAAATTCAAGTTGAGGCTCATAGATGAAAGGATTAGAACACTACCTAGTGTTTTTCACATCCCAGGATTGGCCAAAAATTTGATTTTTGTAAGCAAAATGGACGATGCAGGGGTAAAATCAATATTTGAAAAGGAAACATGCATGATGGTTCAAGGAGAAATGGTGTTGTTGAAGGGATTTCGGTTTGGAACTCTGTATAAGTTGCAAGGAAGCACTATTAGTGATGGGTGTAATAATTCCATTATTCATGATATTGGAGTTGAAGAAGAAACAACTCCTACAGTCTCTGAAGAAAAGGTTATGTTGTGGCATCAAAGACTAGGGCATATTGGAGAGAAGGGTTTTCGACTACTACACGATAAAGGTATGGTTGAAGGTATGTCTAACTACTCTCTGGATTTTGATTTCTGTGAACATTCTGTATATGGGAAGAAAAATCGGGTAAGATTCCCCTCTGGTGCAATGAGGGTAGAATGAATTTTACAACTAGTTCACAGTGATGTGTTTAGACCTGTGTCGGTTCCATCATTGGGAAAATTTGTGTACTATGTCTCATTTATAGACAAATTCTCGAGGAATACTTGGATATATTTCCTTAGGAAGAAATATGAAGTCTTTGATAGGTTTAAATAGTTTAAGGCTCTTGTTGAGAATCAAATAGAGAAAATAATTAAGGTGTTGAGAACAGATAATGGTGGAGAGTTCTACGGGAATGAATTTGAAGAATTTTGTAAGAAGTGCGGTATAGAAAGGAAGAAGACTACTCCATATACACCTCAACAGAATGGAGTTGCAGAAAGGAGGAATATGACGTTGATGGAAAAAGCAAGGTGCATGCTCAGTGGTGCTGGGTTAGGGAAAGAATTCTGGTCAGAGGCAGTGGGTACTACATGTTACTTGGTCATTATATCACCCTCATCAACACTAGATGACAAGACTCCACAAGAGGTATGGACTAGTAAGAAACCTTCTCTCACACATCTCAAGGTATTTTTCTATGAAGCCTATGTTCATGTTCCAAAGGAAAACATGAGTAAGCTAGATAAGAAGCCTAAAAAGTGTATATTTATTGGGTATAAATATGGTCTCAAAGGTTATAAGCTTTGGAACCCAGAAACTAAGAAGGTTGTGTATAACCGAGATGTGTATTTGAAGAAATGAAGGATGTTGTTAAACATGAAGTCCTACCAAGTAAGGAATAACAAATAGAGTTTGAGCCAAAGGATGATGAATCAAGCTCTACATAAGAACATGAATCGAAAGAAGAAGATCCTCATACTCCAGTATTGAGGAGATTGGTGCAAGAAAGAAGGCTACCAGAAAGGTATACTCCATCTGATTTCCGTTCAAATTTTTCTTTGTCTATTACTAATGATGATCCTAGAACTGTTAGGGAAGCAGTGGACTCAGAGGATGGAAAACTTTGGAGAAAGGCCATGGTTGAAGAAATGACTTCCTTGGATAAGAATGAGGCTTGGGATCTAGTGGAGTTTTCGACTGGAACAAATCCCATTGGTAGCAAATGGGTATTTAAAAAGAAGTTGAATGCAAAAGGCAAAGTGGAGAAATACAAATCTCGGTTAGTAGCAAAGGGTTATTCCCAGGTTGAGGGAATTGATTTTTGTGAGGATTTTCTCGTATTGCCAAGTTAAATTCTATTAAATTTATGTTATCTGTTGTTGTTGCATTTGATTTTGAAGTAGAACAAATGGATGTGAAGACAACATTCCTACATGGGGATCTAGAAGAAGAAATATATATAAAGTATCCAAAAGGCTTCGATGTGAAGGGAAAGAAGGAGCTGGTATGCAAGCTGAAAAAAACCTTGTATGGTTTAAAACAATTACCAAGGATGTGGTATAAAAAATTTGATACTTATATGCTGGGAGTTGGATTCACAAGAAGCAAAGAGGATCACTGTGTGTATTTTAAATTAATTGGTGATCATTTGATTTATTTGGTCTTGTATGTGGATGACATGTTGTTGATAGGAAACACCAAGGAGATTATCCAGGATGTGAAAACTCAGTTGTCCTCTAAATTTGATATTAAGGATCTCGGTGTTGCAAATTTCATTTTGGGCATGGAAATTAAAAGAGATCAGGAAAAGAGGAAACTCTGGTTAAATCAGAGAAAATATGTTGAGACAATATTGCATAGTTTTAATATGCAGTAATGCAAACCAATCAAGGTCCATATTCTTGTTGGTGTAAAGTTATATGTGAATCAGTGTCCCAAGACATGGGAATAAGAGGAGGACATGTCTCATGTTCCATATGCAAGTGCAGTTGGCAGTTTGATGTATGCAATGGTATGTACTAGACCAGACATTGCACATGCAGTGGGAGTTTTAAGCAGGTATATGTCAAAACTAAGGAAGGAGCATTGGACAACAGTAAAAAGGGTTTTCAGGTATTTGTGTGGCAATGCTAGCTATGGATTGTGCTACCAAGGAAGATCAGGATTGGACAGAGTGTTGGATATACATGGCTTTGTGGATGCATACTGGGCTAGAGATTTGGATCGTAGGATATCTACAAGAGGGTATGTGTTTAACTTGTTTGGAGGAGCAATAAGTTGGATGAGCAAAAGACAATTTGTAGTGGCACTTTCAACTACAGAAGATGAATACATGGCAACCACTCATGCAAGCACAGAAGAAATATGTTTACAAATATTGTGTTCAAGTATTGGGTTGGTACAACAAGTTGTAAGGATAGATTGTGACAGTCAGAGTGCAATTTTTTTGGCGAAGAACCTTACTTATCATTCAAAGACAAAGCATATTGATGTTCAATATCACTTTGTGAGAGACATGGTTGAAGAAAAGAATTTTTTGCGGATGAAGGTGGACACTTTGAAGAATTTTGCAGATTCATTGACAAAATCTGTGAGCATTGAGAACCTCTCTTGGTGTAGAGGATCTATGGGCATTGTTGCCCTAGATTGTTGACTATGTAACCCTGTATGCAAAGAAAACAACAAGTGGGAGAATGTTGGGTATGTGTTATATTCTTTGCATGACTAGAAATAGTGGCTGCTACATTGCGTCGAGAATGTAGGGGTTCGGGGGCAGCACCCCCGAGAATTATTTTTTTTTCCTCGAGAAATGTCTCCTCAATTTTCGTGTCCATTATTGGGCAGTTTTTCGGCACATGGTTTTTTATTTCCGATTAAGGAATTAGGGTTTCTAACTAATCGAGGACATTGGGTTAGGTTTTTGGATGCCGCTGGATCCTATATGTATATTGTATTGTAAACAATGTATGGTATGGATGAATATATAATATGCTAGTTTTCTCGGTTTGGGTTTTCAGGGGAAAATTCTCTGTGTAATGTGTGTATTTTCCATTGTATCTTTTCTGTTCTTTTATTGAAAATTCGTTTGTGGCAAATAATTGTACAAGGTTAAAATCTACAAATAGGCTTAAAATGATTAAGATAATATCTTTCATGTGACTTAAAAAATTGTGTTGGAATTTTGTGTTTCATTTTTTATCAATGTTGGAATTTACTTTAATCTTAAAAGAGTTAGATTCATTGGCAAGGAATAACGAGTTTTAAATCAATATTTAAGGTTCAATTTTCATGAGGACTCATTTGTTCCTTTGATATTGATGAGGGTATTGATAAATGATAGTTGAACATGTGAGCGTTACATTACACTCACCACACACATAGGTAAATCAAAACCCACTATCTTATCATCCTCAAGAGTAGACACTAATTGTTACACCCTATAATCTATTAGGAAGAATATTATGGGGTATTCTTAGGGGTCAATGTCAACTACCCCTTATTATTATATTATTTCCTCAAATTAGATAGTGTACATATTCCATGATTATGGCCACATTACATTCATTATCCCCTTGAGAACCTCCCTTGGTACCCCATATTATCCTCCTTAGGTACATTACACAACCCCCTTCATGGTCACAATTTTAGTTTTTCAGGTCTTGGTCTAGTGGCAAGTTGGGGTCAGGGAAAATTTTAGGGGTTAAATTTTTCCCATGGGATAATTTTCCATGATTTTTCCCAAAAAACAATTCCCCAATTTCCATTTTTTCAAAAAATCATTCGCCTAGATTCTATAGGATAAAATTATTTTACCTTAAAAATCGCCAAAATTTTATACAAACCATATAAAATCCTTATAAATTTGAATATTTTTACAAAAATGTCGCCAAACGTTTTATAGTTTTCATATTAAGGACTAGTAAGATTCGCCAAGGTTTCAACATTTTAAAATAAATTTCCATCCTTAAAATTATCCTCGGTTGGGGTGCTTTTCTGGGCCACCAAGAAGTCCACCCCACTTCCTTGACCACTCATGATGAGGGGGCACTCCTTAATTAGTATTCTAGTTAGTGTTGCAGTTAGTTTTAACTTTTTCTATTGTAGGCAATAGTTCGCTTTAGCACTTTCCGATGCAAGCATTTATGATTTTAGCAACTACTGTTGTAAGCATTTAGTTAGTTGTTGCAGCTTCTATTTTAATCAGTTAATAATGAGAAGGAAAAATCCACCTTGCTTATAGAAGGCACTCCTCTCTCACTTAATAAACATGATGGCTATTTTCTCTTCTATTTATTCTTCTCCATTTTCATGTATATTCTATTTTCTCTGCTCCACGCTATCTAATTTATGTTCTTCATTGTGCATTTAGTTTTTTGTTTGTTTTTCAGATTTGAATTGCAGATCAATTGGTATCAGAGCTTGGATCCAAGTCAACTTTTGCTCAACCACAAAATTTAGAAGAGTCTCCATCCAAGAATTTTTTTTTCTCAGATCCAGATGTCCTGCTCAGGGCTTCTAGTGTGCCCTCCTCAGGGCTTCCAGCACATTCATTTTTCACCATTCTCCACATGCCCTCTTTAGGGTACCAGGTGCCTTCTTAGGGCCCTTAGGATTTCAATGATTATCAACACAACATCCATTGACAGATTGACATACGTGGTGCATGAAAATTATGCCGCCGCGAAGAGAGCCTTCTATAGAGGATTCTTCATCCACTGTGACAACTCCAATTCAGGATTTAACGATGGATCTCTAAGAGCTACTCTGTCTGCAAAAACAAAGAGCTCCAACACCCATGCAAATCGATACACACTTCCAATTACCGAAGTTTGCGGGCCAAATGAATGGAGAGAATGTTGACTCTTGGCTTCACAGTTTGTCCACCTACTTCTGTACATGTCTTGAGATGACATAAGACATGAAGCTTCAGATTGGCAGTCTTCAACTCGAGGGAATTGCACATACATGGTGGGACACTCAACTGGAGAATTCTTCCTGGGTTATGGACATAGGCGACCCGGTCGAGACACAAACACCACACATTATGATGTGGGTGGGATTTTGCAAGGCACTTAGAGACCACTTCTATCCCTCGAGATATCAACATAACTGTTACACACCAAAATTCCACACATAAGTACCTCACCCTGAGTGTCACAAGTGTCATGAAAGTGTCACATACAATAACACCATGAAAGAACATTTGTCACAATCCCTAGTCAACATGGAGGAGAAATATATTATATGAAGGTCAAAATACTATGTGCACATGAGTTAATTACTAATATTCATAAAAAGAAAATTAATTTAGTGTGAGAATCCACCTCACATTTAGTTTCTTGTTTTTAAGGAGAGGTTGAGAATCTCATGGATGGTTGAGATATTTTCTCAAACCAAAATCCTAATTTTGTGGATCTTGAGAGATATTTCCTCCTTAAGATCCTTGAGAGATATTTTGTCCCTAAAAATATTGAAGATCTCTTTTTAGTGGATCTTACAAGTGATCTTCTCCATGGTGGTTAAGCCTCTAAATCCTATATAATGAGGGCTTTCCATGGAGAAGAGGAGAAATATTTTTCATATCAAACTTATGATCTTGGGAGCATCGTGCAAGGGTTGGATGAGGAGGCCTTAGGGAAGTTGCTGCAACACCATCCATGATTGTAAGTATCTCTTTAAAGTTCTCATCAATATTACTTGGCATATTCCCTTCAATATTGTGTATTGTTGCATATGGTTGTTGATCTTGATAGATGAATTTGATTAGTCTAATATTGTAGAGTAGAATAGAAGTTCTTTGTCTTTTTTTTGTCCATTGCATTGGAGGCATCGAGTGGTGTTGAAGAGTTTGGAGATCAAGCTCAGTTCGGAGGCAACGAGGACGAACCATAGAATAAGGTGCATCACACTTTCTTCCTTGTCTTTCTCTTTCTGATTAGGTAATTGAATTCAATAGGATATTATCATCCATTTGTATGTTTTTGTCTTGGTATTAGGGGTCTATAATCCAAGGGAATATTCACATGTTCGCAGGGGAATTATTCCATAACAAAAATTGGCGACTCCATTGGGGAAGGACATTGACTTGTCTTTCCTTGGATTGTATATGCCTTTTTCCCACCTTTAGATCATTTATGATCTATCTCCCTTTCTCCCTTCTTCATTGAAAATTTCACAAAGTTTTGCATAAAATTTTCTGAGTTTTAAGCCTCTTTTTTGAGTTTCTGGGAAGGCTAGTGCTCCCATGTACCCTATATCATAGCACTAATATACAATCAATGCTCCCCTACAGTGTATATCCGAGCACTACAATGCTTTGTTCCCTTGGAAACAAGAACGTTGGTCTCCTTTTCTGGTGATTTCTGCCCTTTTCTGCTCACTTTTTCTCAGTCTAATCTTGCATAGATTTTTTCTTAGAGAACTTTGAGCATCCTTGACTTTGTTTTGATAATATTTATCCATCTAGCATTCATTTTTTTTCTATCCCTTGGGTTTGAAAATTTTATCTTAGTTGTGGTCCCCTGGGGTTAACAAGATCCCTTGGTTCTTTTTGCAAACTGAAAACACTGAACAACAAAGAACGAATAGAAAATAAAATTATGGCATCGAAACTTACTCTAAAACAATGAACGACAGAAGCATAGGTCGAATTGTGGGTGCAACACATGGATCCCACAAAGTAAAAAAAAAACAAATCCAACTGTGAATGCAGTACCTCAACCCTACAAAGTTGAAGTAAACAAAAGCAAGCAACAAGCACCAATAGTTCCAACTGCAAGCACAGGTCCCCAACCTTGCAAAGTTGTACCAAACAACAAGAAGCAGCAACCGACGAACCAACGAACAAGAAGCACCGACCGAACCAGTAAACAATGTATGTAGCTTCAACGATGACCAAATTGCATTCCAAGCATAGAAGAAGTATGAAACATACAATGCCTATTCAACTGGCGGTGGACAACAATATTGTCCAAATTCACTGCAACATTGTATGGAAAATTTCGAGGAAAAATGTACTCCGAGAAGCCTATTTAGCTAAAAATTTAAAGTTGTGAGGTTTTCTAAGAGCCTCGCAATATGTAAACATTTAAGCTGTCAGGCCTGTTTCAGGACCTCGTGCTATGTAAACATTTAAGTTGTCAGGCCTATTCAAGCACCTTAAAAAAAGTGTCAATGATCTAAACCTTCGGTATGTAAACATTTCAATACAAATACAAAAGACTAATAATAATAACAATAAAAGGACATATTAATATGCAATCCCTATAGTCCTGATGCGATCCATGCTCAAAACTTTCGGTATGTAAACATTTCGGTAAAAATGTAATAAAAATTAAAAAGGAGCGTCTAAGCTCAAAACTTTGGATATCTACACATTTACAACATTGGGAACAACGAAGCTCTCAATAAGACATTGAATATATTCTCCAATGAGACGATGACATATAAGTTTTTTTTTTTTTATATATACAATAATGTTTTTACTTCTATAGTACGAACAATACAGATGATGCAAAAATTTATAGTCAAAGGACATATTAATATAAAGTCAACGAATTATCGATCGCTATAGTCCCTCTGTGCCTTCGACAGGGACTAATAACAAGTTAAAGGAGAAATAAGGCAAAACAATGTGTCTAATAACCTCTCCACAAGCTTCTCATTTAAATTATTATGAGACTGACAAGGAGTGAGTGACAAGAGACGATTGATTGGAGGATAAGCATGGGAAAACTCACCAAAGAAACCATGTACATCGAAAATATTAATGCCAAAGGCCCCACTGGACACAAAGGGTATGGTTGTAGGGCTTCCAATGTCAAGCTGATTAGAGTGCAGGGCTAGTGTTCTAAGGAGGGATATCTTTCCCAACTCTATTGGCACACTTCCACTCAACTTGTTTTCATTTAAAATGAGCAATTCAAGTTTTGAGCAATTTCCAATAGAATTTGGTATATTCCCAGTTAGTTGATTTCCCCATAAAAAAGGTTATTCAAATTAAAAATATTCGACAAAGAAGTGGGAATGGTACCTGACAATTCGTTTTGATTAAGGTGAAGCCTTTTCAAATTGATTAGTAGACCCAATTCTTGTGGAATGCTACTAGTGAATTGATTGCTCCCCATTGATAATACAATCAAACTAGAGAGCAAACCAAGTCGTGGCAGAATGGTACCAACCATGCAGTTTCCTCCAATTTCTAAATCAACTAGCGCTGAAAGGTTTTTGAGGGAAGAGGGAATTGTACCTGTGAGGTTGGTGGTTCCCAAATAAAGGTTTTGCAGATGTAGGAGGGAACCCAACCCTTTTGGGATATTTCCCTTCAAATTGTTGTACGAGAGCCCAAAGAAAATTAAATTTTTGCAGTTGTTGTGTTGACTTGGAATATTTCCTTCCAATCCATTGTTGTCTAACATGAGCACCCTCAAATGAAAGAGGCATCCCAATTGACTAGGGATATGACCATGCATTCACATTTTCTGAAAGATCGATTGTTCAGAGAAAGGACAAATTACCAAGGGAAGGATAAATGGAACCATCCAAACCCATGCCAGAGAGGCTGAGGGCGACGAATCGCAGTGGATGATGAAAGATGTAGGTAACAATAGTCCAGTTGCAGAAGGGGTCTGCGGGACTCCAATCGACCATGGATTTATTAGGGTCGTTGGTGATGAATTTCTTGAATGCCAAGAGGGATTGTTGATCATCCTAAAATGAGTAATCACATGTAGTGAAGGAAAATCCGAAGAGAAAAAACAACATAGGAAAAGTAAAACAGAGAGATGGCATGGTGGTTGAAACGGAAACGAAAATAGAAATGTAGAATTGGTCCATAAATGGAGAGAGAGAAAGGGTGTTGTTTTGGTAGAAACACAATGTTTTGCAAGAGGGAGAACAACAACAATAGAGACTGAAAATGCAGAGTAGATTTATTGTTTTTCTCGCAACTATTTATATACAGAACATAGACAGTGAGGTGTGAAGATGGATGTGAGTGAGGTGTCGCTCTTACCAATTATTCTCGCCTAGAATATTTAACTTTGAACAACAATACACTAAGTGGTGTCCTACCCTTTGCAATAGGAAAACTTTCTACCAATTTGAATCTATTATCATTATCAACGAACAAAATACAAGGAAACATCCCTCCAGATATTGGAAATCTTAGTAGTCTAACATTTCTAAGTTTGAGGAGAAATATTTTTAAATGGGAGCATTCCACTCCCAGGAAAACTTAAAATATTAGAAAGATTGATTTTAGCCGACAATATATAAGAAGGAAATATCCCTAATGACTTTGAAAAATTACAACACCTTGGTCTCTTGGACATTAGTGGAAACATGTTCTCTAGAAATATTCCCAATTCCCTTGCAAGCCTTAAACAAGTAAGAATACTCTGCTTTCATCACAACTAGTTATCAGGGACCATACTTGCCAACTTAGGAGAGTGTATAAATTTGGAATTTCTTGATTTGTCTCACAATATGCTCTCTCAAAGCGTACCATGATAAATTGTAGAACTTTATAATCTACATTTCTATTTAAATTTGTCGGGGGATTTATTAGAAGGATGCTTACCTGTGGGAGTTGGTAAAATTGCAATGGCTCAAGCTATAGACGTTTATGCCAATTAGTTGATTGGAGTCATTCCACCTACACTTGGAAGCTATAGTGAACTACAATCATTGAATTTATCTAGAAATTCCTTCCAAGGCTCTATCTTGGATTCACTTGGAAATTTACAAAGTCTTGTGAACTTAGATATTTCTTTCAACAACTTAATAGGTGCAATACCAGTTATTCTCAAGAAGTTGAAAATGCTTCAGTTTTTGAATTTGTCTTTCAACAATCTCACTGGGGAAATTCCAAAAGGTGGTTTATTTGCAAATCGAACAATTTTCATGTCCTTAATTGGAAATCCTAGCCTTTGTGGACCACAAGAATTTGGGTTACCTACATGTCCAATATCAAGACGTCATTTTGCATTTGTGAAAAAAATACTATTTCCAGTGAGTGGAGCTATTGCTTTTATACTATGTTGTCTACTTTTGGTATTCCTTTGGAGAGGGAACATGCATGTGCAGAAATTTGATTTTCCATGAGCTATTTTCAAAAAGTTAGAGCACCAAAGGATCTCATATCAAGAGCTTCACACTGCAACTAACGGATTTGTTAAGACCAACCTACTAGGAACATGGAATTTTGGATTAGTTTATAAAGGACTTTTGAGTGATGGCACGCTTGTTGCTGTGAAAGTTCTCCAGTTGCAAAATGACCAAGCTAAGAAATTTTTTAAAGCATAATGTAACATCTTGCAAAAGGTTCGGCATCGAAATCTGGTGAGAATCATAACTTCATGTTCAAACCTCCATTTCAAAGGTTTGGTGTTCAAATTTATGTCTAATGGAAGCTTAGATTTTTTTTTTTATCCTAATAAAGATGGAAACAATGGTTAGAATGTATGTGAATTGGGATTGAAAACACGACTAAACATTTCCATAGATGTGGCCCATGCAATGGAATATCTTCATCATGATTCATTTGTGCAAGTCGTTCATTGTGATATAAAACCCAACATGTGTTGTTGGATGAAGACATGTCAGGCCATGTCACCGATTTTGGTATTGGAAGATTAATATGTGCAACCTCTATAGATTCACTTACTTCAACAATTGCTTTGAATGGATCCATGGGCTACATTGCCCCGGGTATGTATTTTTAAAACATTACTTTTATCAGGGATTTATTATTAACAATTTTGTATGGACAAGTTGAGTAAAATTTGACAAAGGTTGTTTTTAATATAGAGTATGGATTGAGTGAGACAATTTCCACCAAAGGAGATGTTTACAGCTACAACATTCTATTATTAGAAATGCTTACCAGAAAACGATCAACTAGCAACATGTTTGTAGGGGACCTAAAATTGCATAAGTGGGTGAACTTGTCATTCCCAAATAGAGTGAAGGATCTAATTGACAAAGTCTTTTTAGTGAGGTGGATGGAGATAAATTTGTAGAAAACGGTGAATACAAATGCATACTTTCTTTGTTGCAGGTTGGTTTGCTTTGTTCACAAGATTCATCTAATCAACGACCAACAATGAGAGATGTAGTGTTGTTGTTGAAGAATCTCAAAAAGGATTTGTTGACAAATGCAAATACTTCTGGGAGATTAGGACAAAGCATATCCAATTTGCTTAGAAATAAAAATGCAACAAGGAATGATGTATCTACATCAAATGATCAAAGTTCTTCTACATTTTAGTTTGTGAAAATTGTAATAACAAACTATTTCATTTTTGTCATTATTGTTTACAAGGGAAAAATATTTTTACTCCTAGTTGTGTAAGAAAATATGTATCATGTATTTGTGATTATTGTTGACATGAAAATTAAATGTTTTTGCAACATAATATTGAGTGGATTGCAGTTTCACATTTGGTTAAATTACTATCTATCCACGATATCAATATTCTTGTGTGGAAAGTAAATTGTCAAAAAATTAATTGCATTTTTTCTTGAGGTATAAATGAAAGGATTATTATTTAAATTTCAACAATAATTTATAAATACAAATTTTAACCTCATAAATTCATTTTTTTAACAACGTTGGAGACTAATTATCTAATTGAAATTGTTGACAAAACTTTTCAATGTAAATTTTTAGTTTTGAAGGAAATACATTGACAAGCCACCAAAATCCAGTGTGCTTTTCAACTATACCATTTTGGTCTAGTGCTTATAGTGAAAGGTTTAAATGTTAAATTTGAAAACAGGAATTAGGATACACTTTCTAATGATTCTAACCTTGTAGGGTGACATATGTTTTTTATGTGTGTATCCGCAAGAAATTTGTCCCTTCCAATTTTGTAGCATACTATTTGATGCAAAATCATGTTGGTGGGTAAATAGTGCATGATTTACCATGAGAGTATTATAGATTTCCCAAGGAGTGAGATTGACACTTTGCTCCCAGAAGCCTACCGCTTCTGAGCTTCCTGCCTAGCCATCACAACCCATGACACCTTATTGACAGTTATTGAAGATTCCTCTCTCCCACATGAACCTGAAGGTTGACTTCCTCTGTATGGTTGACTCTCCCTCTAAGCTTGTTGACTCCCTATGAAGTCTGACACCCTCTGAGTCTGCACAACCTTTAGAGCTACCTGCTCCTTGTTCAGTGCCACTTTTCTACCTTCCATAGCTCGCATATGTTGTCCCTATAGCCTATAAAATTTTCTCTCTCTAACTCTAAGAACAATTGATATGTCTGAGCTAGATCCTATGGGCTTGAGAAACACTTGTCCATACTGTAAGACTACATCAAATCCATTATTCTCAATCGTTGAGACTGAGAGCACACTCTTCCTGAGTTATGGTACCAACCATAACAAATTTGTCACTCTCAACACACTTCTTGAGTCCTTCTAGAATGACAGTGTTCCAGATCCTTGTATCACATGCTTGGTACCCATGCCAAGTTCCACATGTAAATCTGAGTCAAACTTTGTGAAGCTCTCGAACAACTCTCATGCTCTTGTCATATGATATGTGGCTCTACTATCTGCCAACCAAGTCCCACTACCGGAAATTGTACCAGAAAGGGCAGAGACTAATAAGAACTCCCTTTGAATCCTATCTATAACCTAATCCACCTCTGTTGATGATGCACATTGCTTCCCTCTCCCTTTATTTCATCGTGGACACTGTGAAGCATAATGACCCAGCGTATGACAAGAAAAACACTTGACCTTGCTAAGGTTCTTCTTCTTCCTCTATTTTGGAGATGCATCTCTCCTTGGAGAGTTGTTTCTTCTGCCCTTCCTAGCGTGAGAATCTAGAGATAGATTCTCATCATCGCTCCCTCTCTGCCTACCATTCCTAGACTCTATCTGACCTCCTCTTGGATGCAATCGATCCACATCCTGTCAAATGGTGGCAACATCTCATGTGCACAAATCCCCTACACAAATGGTTCCCAAGTCCTAGGAAAAACATTCAATGCCACATTCACCAACTCTGTGTCATCAACTTCTCACCAATGGCTACAAGCTGATCACAAATTTGAGTGATCCTCATGAGGTAGATAACAACTGTATCTAATTTAGACATCTCAGTAGATCAGAGTTGTTGCCTCAAAATCATCTTCTGACCGATATTATTGCTTTGGGACAAGCCCACCAAAGAATCATACATATCCTTTGCTTTCTTCTTCTCGAAAATATGAGGAATCAACTGATCCTTCACAGAATCCAACAACACCTACTTGGCCTTCACTTTCTTCTTCTTATGGGTTGGAAATTCCTGTGGATCATAAGGATCTAAAATCACCATCTCAACACACTCTGTGAGATCATTCTCTTCCAAGAGAAAAAGGATCCTAGCCTTCCAAGCTCATAAATTAGTGGCCAGTAAGTCAAATGACAAATATATGGAGGAAATATACAACATGTTTATAGATTACATACTAAAGCTTGAAGTCTCATCAACTTCAATTGTGTGTCAGCTACGTGATACTATCCAAAAGAAAAATTGTAAGTTAATAACTATTTCACCTCGGATCAAAACATGAAAATACACTTCCATACCTCTCAGACTTATTTTCACCCTGTACCAAAACATGACAACTTGTGAATCTATTTTTTTCTAGTTCTCTAGAGTTGAATACTTATATCAATACAATATCAAATCGAAGTACTATAAACAAAAAAAACAAAAGGGCAATTCAAAATTGATATTTGATTTGTAGAAAAATACAGTCAAGAATCTCCATTCCATGAAATCAAGAGGGCAACCAAGAATTTCCCCATTTTAACAATTACATTGGTTGATAATTTATTATTTTAATTATGTATTATAACAATAAAAAATTAATTAATTAATTAATTAAATTTTAAGTGGAATGGTTATTATTTTAACTACAAACTTGTTGTAATAGTAAATAATTATAAAATTAAGTGGCATGTAAATATTATATGACATCATAAACATAACTAGTAATCACATCAATAAGAGTTTGTGCAAAAAAGTACAAATAAAAATGCAATGAAAATAAACGTGGTAGCTTTCAATGGTTCGAGTATGCAAAGCAACTTTATGAACAA
>JZKD02S1590581.1:1665944-1678520 GCA_000966675.3 Picea glauca | reverse complement strand
GAAAACCACCTAATATCATGTGGTCCCGGAAATATGTCGTCCCAGAAATATGTCGGCCCGGCGATAATATGTCGGCCCGAAACCGGCGAAAATATGTCGGCCCAAAAAAAAAATTCGGGAGCGCTGCCCCCGAACCCCCGCGCGGGGGGCTCCGCCCCCCTCTTACCCCCCTGCGCACCCGGCGCAGGCACTCAGACACTACTACTCGTGCAAAAAATATAACACATACCCAACAAATAACATATTTTAATAATTATGATATTTTCAAAATGCACATATCAATGGTTTGAACAAGATCATAAGTAACACAAGAATTCCAATTTACATTTTTTACCAATGTAATTTATGTTACTGTGTTCTATACCTCTTTCGCTGTCATGTGATACAATTTACAATGTAACCTAAGGAGAATCTTGCTATTAGTTTAGGGACTGAGTTCATCGCTGACTTGATATTAGTTTAGGGTTGATTTTTAAAAATTTCAGAAATTATAATGTTTAACTTAAGAAGTTTGTATTCATATATTTTAAAATAAAAAATATATATATATTTGTTACAATTTTATTGGCTCATAAGTTTGAAGTTTGATTGTCAATTGCACTTCTTCCAATACTTTAATTAATGTTGATTTCACTTCTTCTAACTACCACCCTTAACTCAAGTACTCACTGTCATTTTCCATGCGATTTGAACTAATCAACCTGGTCCACGTTTCCAAAATCACATGGCTTGATTGTCATCAAGTTGAAACAAATTTGCATGAGGTACGAGTTATGGGCTCGAGCTGTGTGTAGACTTGGGATCTGAAGGTTAACTGCACCTGCAAGGGATGCGAGAAAACGTTCAAGAAAGATCTTCGGAAAATTGATGGTAAGAAACGTTGGGATCTAGCATGTTTGCATATAAATACTTTTGTTTTTGTTGTAAGTGCAGGTCGCGTGTTCGAGGTTGGTTATAGATGTTTAGTAATCATATGGCTTCTTGTTGCAGGTGTGTACAATGTCACTATTGATGTTGATGAGAAGAAGGTGACAGTGAAAGGGTATGTGACTTCAGCCGATGTCTTGTTGAAGAAGCTGCTGGAATCTGGGAAGCGTGCGGAGTTGTGCCCATCTTCTCATAATAAACACCAGAATGAGGCCAACACTCAGAATGAACAGAAAGAGCATAAATCGGACGAAGATGTCGGTGATGATAAGAAAGAACATGCAGCGATGGCTCAGAGCGAAAAGCAGAAGAAGAAGCCCAAGGATCTAAAGCAACAGATAGAGCAGAAAGCGGGAAACGATAGCGATGGTAATGAGAATGACAATGCAGCAATGGCTCAAAGAAAAATGCAAAACAAGAAGCTTAAGACTCGAAACCAACAGAAAGAACAGAAATCGGGTCGACATGAAGGTAAATGAATGCTTCCCAACATCTGAAAATGAGTTAGTATGGTAACTTATAGGGAAATAGACTGTGCATTATAACGGAGGGATAAGAGAATACTTTTACACATAATGTTAGCATATCAAAGAATCCAGAAGAATACACAACCCATTGCACAACAATTACAGTCAATCTACTCATTCGTTCCTTAAAATACTCACAAGAACAGCAGCAGAGACAAGTCCCTGACTGGAAATTCAAACCTGTAGTTATCTATCATTTCTCTAATTCACAATCATGGAGTATTGATGCAAAAACCCTTTGATATGGATTCACAATCACAACCAGAGGTTTGGAGGAAAGTAAGATGAATGTTTGGGAAAATGGCTTTGCCCAAGACATGGTATTATCTACAAATTATAAGTGTGAGACCAGGTTGAAATCTCGGAGGTTGAGGTACTTCAAGTGGGGTATTGATGTAAAAACCCTTTGATATAGATTGACAACCAGAGGTTTGAAGTAAAGTAAATCAAGATTTTGAGGAAAATGGCTTTCCCCAAATACATGGTATTAGCCACTAATTTTAAGTGTGAGACTAGGTTGAGATCTCGGAGAAATTGAATATCATTGTGCTTTGAAAGATGAAACTAACCTCTCAAGTCCCTCTGCCATAATGATGAACAAGGTACAGGATATGGGATCTCCTTGTCTTATCCTAGCAAGGCTTAAAAGGGGAAAGGGACGAGTCAGAGGACCCATTTCAAAGGACTAAATAAAGAACCAACAAGACTCGAAGGTGAGATAAGACAAGGCAAGAATCATATCATCAAAGGGTATCCTCTAAATAAAACTGGACGAAGGTGGTATTCAGGGTCGAAAATACATCAATTTCTTCAGATAGCCTCTGTGTACTAAGAGAAGTTTTGTAGGCTTAGCCATGGATAAGTATAATCTTATCTTTAAAATCATCTTATTTATTTGCAGAGCTTACTTCTTCCAAGTGTTGGCAATCCTACGAGGGATTTACATTGGCCACAATGTAGGAGTGGCTCCTATACCTATTATAATGTCTCCTCCACCTCCACCTCCACCTCCACCTCCACCTCCTTCCCCTTCTTCCCAGGGTGTTCCTCCTTTCAAATCTCAACCATGTCATAGTCACTTACCTTCCTTTCCTTTTCATGACCCTTCACCATCAGGCTCTCATTTCATACCTTCTTTCCCTGTTTCTCCATCTCATTATCTAAGTCATGTAGATATTTCCAGACCTCCACATATTGCTAGAGCTCCATCAAATTCAAGTACCAGGGGTCCCTCTCTGAAATCGCCACAGATCTCATCTGTAAATTTTACTAATGCGTTGCCTCCACAAAGCAGCAAAAAGTCGTATTATGAACCTCCACAGGGGAATCCTCCAGTTTCACATTTACACTTTCCCCCTCTTCATATGAGTTTTCTTGGATTTATGTATGCAATATGATGGACTTTACCCTCTATTTTAATCATCGCGAATTTTAAGTTCTAAAAGTTTTGAACTTTTTTGTCTGTTATTTGCAGCCTTTGATGTGCATATTCATGTTCAGTTAATCACCCATTCAGTAGTATTTGTGGGAGCCATTTTTTTAATATGTTTTCTCTAAGATAACTTTAGGATTCACTGATTAACCCCAACACTCATTTCAATCTTGGACCAAATGTTAATAGCTACACAGATGAAGCAAAGCTCCAAATGGGTATTCATGTGTTCAACCCTAGCAAGCAGTCTAATTTGGTATATGTATGATACAGATACAGTGCAAGCACAGTTTCGTAATAGTTGTCCATGAACTTATACATGAATTCTTGAAAGTATTCGACCACTGCTTAGAGAAAATATCCCCATTCAATCATAAAAGTAATATATGGTGTTTTCAGTGATTTTAACTTGCTTGTATCCAGAATATCCATGAACAAATAAATAATCTAGTTGTGTTTAAAGATTCTATCAATAAACATATAACACTTGTGATGAGCTATTGTGCTGAGAATCTCATTTTTTATGAAGAACTTAAGCCCCCTACAATGATAGAGGTGAGATGGCAACAATTAGATTCAAACTCCATCAAGATGGTAATAAACTTACACATAGTTGTCCATAAACGTATACATTAACTCTCGAAATTATTTGACCAGTGCTCGGAGAAAAGATCCACTTTCAATCATAAAGTAGTATATGTTGTTTTCAGTGATTTAACTTATATCCAGAGAATCCATAAACTGGTTGTATTTAAAAAATCTATCAAAAACAAATAACATTCGTGACGAGCTATTGTGTTGAGAATCTCATTTGCGATGAAGAACTTAAGCCCCCTCCAATGATGGAGGTGGAAATGGAAGCAATCACATTTAAATTCCATTGAGAAAATAGTCACAGCAATAAGATGGATTTCAATAATAACTTGCCTTGGAAAATCTCATCTCATTGTAGAGATATAATATAATATTATAATAAGACAGCTTACAACTACTAACATCACACTGATAACAGCCACATACTACAAACAACCCACAATGCAGGACAAAAAGGGTCCAAAAATAAGCTTGAAACCCTAATTACACAATGATGTCTAATAATAGGTAATAGGTTGTGTTTTTTGTCTACCATTTGTGTGTGGCGATCTTGTGAGTTCCTTCTAGTAGTTACCTGTCTCTACCCCCTTATCCCATTCCTCCTGTAATATGTTAGCATATTTTCATATCTCAGCAGTGGCTATATCCTATCATTTACTTAACTTTGCCCCTACTTTTTCTACTTCAGCCTGTTGTTGTTTCTCAGTGCCTCATCATCTATTCTAGACATGCAATTATGGCAATCAGATATCTAGCAGAAGTAATAATAACATTGGAGGCTAGTTCAGTTGTGGTTTGGCGGCATATTATTTTAATAAAGTTTGAATAGCAATCAATGATAAGATTTGCCTCTACACTTGACTCGATGATTAGGAGTCTCAAATTGAAGATAATTAATTTGATAGAAAACAATATTCATGCTAAAGTTTTCTAACTATAGTATTAAAGTTCAATTAAAATTCAATTAGAAGGTTTTTGCACTTTTTAATTAGAAGGGATTGTAAATTATAAACAATAAAAAAATTAATTACATATGAATAATGTATATTGTAGGGTGAATATTACATTTACATATAGGAGATTATATGTAAGGTTGTTTACCTTATACGTTTTTCAATATGTAGAATTAATTACATAATCAATTAATTTCACCAATTACAATCCTCAATTATTATCTTTTGACAAAAAATATTCATTACTTGTGGATTTAGTTATATTAAGTTTCAATGTTCAACACTTATTTCCCAACTAACTCGGCAGGGACTGCATTGCCATACAACCCTTGTTTATATTATTTTCTTCTTCACTATGATGTTAAATTTATTTCTATTTTTATTTTTATTTTGTAGAAGATGGAAAAATATTTGATAACTTAGGTTTTTTGGCCTACATAGAACTTAAATAATCTACCCTCAAAGCATGCAAATACATCATTGTATTCTAGGAAATCACTCCACCTATAATAACTCATTGGTGGTTCGTAAAGGACCAAACTTACACTTGTATTAGGTGCTTATGGATCTTGGGTCATTGCCATGTTTCCTTGCATCCAAGAAAGACAAACTAGTAGCTAATAAAAACAATTTAAAATCATATTGCATTAACAAATTCTTTTCAAATATTGTTAAACAATTTATAGTTGGTCAAACAAATTATCACAAACAAATAAAAAATATCCTTAACAACATTATTTTACATTTTAATTTGTATTTACAACTTTGTATTAAACCTAAATTACAATATTTTCCTTCACATTATAGAGGTTAAGCAATATATTTGTGAATAGAATACATCACTCAAAACTTATCCTTTCCAAGATGCAATAAAACCTTGACTTGTGTTCTCAAAGGAGCATATGGATTAAACAAAGGAGAGATAGCCAATTTAAATCCATTATTAGGATATTAGAGATAATAATTTATTATGTTTTCAATTAAAGATAGCATTAATTCACTTGCAAAATAGACAAAAAAAAAAAAAAAATTAGAATTTACATAAGTGATGGATATGAATCATAGAATACATTCCCAGTTACACATTTATATATTTTTATGTGTTTTTGAGTTGTGAATGTCCATCCTTTTGGTTGGGCATGTTCTTTAATGGAGGCTTGGACTCCTTTGTTAGAAGCAAGTGCATTGCTCGAAGTTACATTTGAGTTAGGAACATGTTCTTATGGAAGCCTGGTGCATCCTCTAATGAAAACACACTGCTCAAGACTATATCAACTCTTCCTTGTTTATTTGAAAGTGTCCCCACTTTAGACACTACATGGGTAAAGTCTTGATTCAGAGAGAGTGCAAAAATTCATTTCATTGCTATTGGAAGATAGCCTTGGAAACCAACTAAATATGTATGAGTGATCTTGTGTGAAGTATGCTAAGAGAGGTTAATCAACAATGTGTTGATCACAAGGATTGAATTTTTGTTATGCATGAGCATCCCATATCACTCAAGAACCCTAGTTGCAGTGTAGCGCCAACGTGACCTTGCTAGTTGGGCATGACCATTAATTGTTTTTATAATCTGAACTACGTCTAACCTGTATGCCTCAATCCAAACCAAGCTAGGGAACTTAGAGTGTATGGAATTTCAAAGGCTTGTTTCACCATGGGGGACATTGCATCATCACCATCCAAACTTTGGAAACCTTCTATCGCCTCCCCCAAGCCAGCCACACTGGAATAATTGACTACCCAATGTAGGACTACGTCATAATCCATTTAGGCCAACATGTGACAGTTCTCTGAATATCATGTACCTAGTGGTGACATGTGTCCACATACCTTCAGTACACTCATCAACGATGTTGCATTACCATGAAGAACACATTGTCATCGTCCTCCACCAAGCTTGCATTGAAATGTCTCGTCATTCATTATCCCCTACTATGCTAGACATCTTTGGTCCTCCTATTCCACACCAAACTAATACACTATCCTAATTGTCTCACTAATCACCATGAATTGGTCACCAAGGCTACCAAACATATAGACTCATTGTGCACCCTTACCAAAGTTTGCTCGGTGCGCCATTTGGCATGCCACTACTAGTGGAAACTCAAGTAAGGTCCATACATTCTCCCCCATTTTAATTGTTGATTCCCTCATCAACACAACTCCATCGGCTCCTCAGATGAAAGGGGTGTTGGTGAGTGAATGTACACTTCCGCAATTGCAATATTTGAACATGACTCTAATACCATTTGTCACGAGGATAGACTTTTCACTCCACTTGAGTGTTCCATAGTACTCAATAAGATTAGTCGACATGTGACACCTACGTGACCTTGTTAATTGGGAATGACCATCAATCACTTGTATCACCTAAACTATACCTAATTGATGTGTCCTTACCAAACCCAAGCTAGGGATATTAGAGTGTGTGGAATGTCGAAGTATTCATTTCACCATAGATGATGTTGCATCAGTGCTACCAAACCATAGGAAAACATTTTTCTGCCTCCCCTGAGTCAATCACACTGGAACAACTGACTACCTAATGTAGGATTGTGTTGACATCCATCTCAACCAACATGTGATAGTCTTGAATATCATGTACCTAGTGGTAATAGGTGTTCACATACCTTTAGTACAGTCATCAATGGCGTTGACTTGCCATGGATAACACATTATCCACCACATTCCTAGATTGCATTTTCCTTCACCAAGCGTGCATCGCAATACCTCCTCGGTCCCCCACCCCTACTAGGCTAAACATCCTTGGTCCTCCTAATCCACACCAAACTAGTACGCCATCCTAATTGTCTCATGAATCACCATGAGTTAGTGAGCAAGGCTACCAAACATATAGACTAACCATGCACCCTTAGACAAGTTTGTCCAATGCACCCTTCATCATGGCACTACCAATGGCACCTCATGTAGGGTCCTTATAGTGTCCTTGTCTAAAGGGGGATAAAAATTAGAATATCATGGTTTGGATAAGAGAGTGGAACATCCTCCAAATGGGATGGTTCATATAATTTCAATTGGCTAACATTTACCACATTGTCAATCCTCAGCTCAAGGGGAAGATCTAGCTTAAAAGCTTTGTCACCAATCTATTCAAGAATGGTGTAAGGACCATAGTGAATTGGATGAAGCTTATGATGTTTTTGGCTCTTGAACCTTTTCTTGATGAGATACAATATTATGCAATCTCCAACTTGGAATGGACATGAAATCCGGTGGTGATCATGGAATTCTTTGTAATTTTCCTAATAACGTGGTAACATTGTGTGTACCTTGGTGTGTATGTCAACAATTATACACTGAACAAAAGAGGTAGTGTGATGGTGTTCCTTATGTTTATGTGAGGAAATAGGTGGAGGCAAGGTGATGGTAATTTCATGTAGGGAAAAGGGTTAGTATCCATAACAAATCTCAAAGGGTGAGTGACTAGTGGAGGAATGGATGATGTGGTTGTCGCTATGTTGAATGGCATGGAGATAGGTGTCCCAGTGTTTATTTTCACTATAATGAGTATGGAGGGAATGGACCACTGTGTGGTTGACTACTTGGGTTTGGCCATGATCTTGAGGGTGGAAGGCAGTAGAGTAACGAAGTTGACAACCTAACAATTTCTAGAGTGTCTTCCAAAAATAACTAAGAAAACAAGAATCTCAAATCGAAAATGGTGGTGGAAGGGAGTCCAAAGCCTGTCCAAAGTCAAAACATGGTGAAATAATAAATCAAAAACTTTAGAGGCATCTACCATTTTGGTGCAAGGAATAAAAAATGGCCATCTTGGAGAAATGAAAAACATTGACAAATATGTAGTGATGCTTATGGAATAAAGTGGGAATCCCACTAATCAAATACATAGAGATGGAATCCCAGGGGTGGGATGGGAGAAGCAATGGTTTTTAGATGCAATGGATGTTAGAGGGCCAATTTACTATTTTTTGGTTTGGACCAACTGCACAAAACACAACATATGAAATCATTTGCATGCTTTTGCATGGAAGTCTAATAGAAGTAGCATTGTAGGTATTTGAGGGTTTTGAAGGTGTTGAAATGACCATCATATGAGATGGAGTGCACCTCTTTAAGGAGTATAAGGTGGGCAGGGTTGTAAGGACACTAGGTTGGTTGAGATTGTATAGTTAGCAATCCTGGAGTGTAATCTAAGAAAGGGGTTTGATTGATGATGATGGGGTTTTGCAAGGTGGTGAGGAAGGTATTGAAAATGGATTGGAGGCATAAATATATTTCCAATATTCATAGGCAACACACTAGATATTGAGAATGTGCAAGGCACATGTGAGAGGGCTACTTAGCATGTCAACCATCATGTTTGTGTTTTCCTTCTTATACTTAATCACCAAATGGAACTATGGTATGTAAGATGCTCATTTCAAATGGCATTGTTCTTGCAATTTAGATTGAGACTTGAGAAAAATAAGAGGATGTTGATCAGTGTGAAGGATGGTCTCCCTATCAAGAATATAATGGATCCATTTCTTGAGGGCTTGGATCAAAGCATAAAATTCTTTGTCATGTGTTGTAATTTAATGCTTCGAAATGATAGGAGATGGGATGTCCTCCCTGTTTAGGTACAACTTCAATAACAAATTGAGAAGTATTTGTCTCTATCTCAAAGGAGAACTATAGATCAGGTAGTTTGAGCACTAATTTGGAACATGATGCAAATTTGAGATGATAAAATCTCACTACACCTCTGGAGACCAGGTGAAATATTTCTAGTTGGAGAGTTGATGTAATGGGAAAGAAATATGAGACAAATGGCTAATAAATTTTCAGTAATTGTTCAAGCTACCAAAGAAGCTTTGCATATCACTTGTTGAAGTAGTTGTGGGCCAATGAGTAAGTGCACTAATCTTGGCAGGATCAATGCAATTGATTGTTTGATCAAATATGATGCCCAAGTATGCAATAGAAGTTTGGTTGAAGTAGGATTTATGGACCTTGTTGAAGATGAGAATGTCATCTAAATAGACCACATTATATTTGCCTACATATGGACAAAAATTGCCATTAATGAGATGCATAAAAGTGGTGGGAGAATTTGTGAGGCCAAAGTGCCTTACGAGTCATTCATATAGATCAAACTTGGTTTTAAACATCATCTTCCAACTATAACAAGATTCCATGCACACTTGATGAAATACCATACACCTTTTAGCTAATATCTAGGGGGTCATTGATATGAGGCGATGGGTATTGATTCTTGATAGTGATTCTATTGAGAGCACAATAATTTGTGACATGGATCCATTCATATTGCTCCTTCATGGGAATAGTAAATGGTGGAGACCCGCAAGGAGGGGTACTAAGACGAATTTGTCCTTCATTAATGAGATTTTGAAGTTTTTTCTTAAGCTTAACATTCTCAATGGAGGAGAGGTGGTAGGTTGGATAGTTACGGAGGGTGTCATTGGGTATGCGGTCAATAATGCTTTTGAGTTTCATGAGGGGGTGGTAACCCATGGGGTTCCTCAAATACATCGATGTAGGTATCCACGATGCTTGATGATTAGGGGATGGGAGTTTATCAGCGTTATCTTCCTTAAGCCACTGAATCACAGATAAGATCAAGCATTTCCTGAAATTAGCTTGATGGACAACTAAAGTACTTGTTAAAGAGTGAATGGTTGTGGGAAGAGCTTAGGTGAATTTATATATATATATATATCCATTTAGTTGGATCATGTAGGTATTTAGATGCACATCATGTTGGTGTGGCGTGCCCCATAATATCCCCTTTATTTCCTTGTAGTTTATCATTGTTTCAACGTCTTCATGAGAAATGTTGGAACTTTGTGACAATTTATTTACACTATGTTGGAAAGAAAATGTTGATCATCTTCCTTTAACACTCACCTTGAATGTTTACTCCTCTTTCTATAAAACTCAACTTGAATATCTCAATTTATTTTTTGGGCATTCTCACCTCTCGATGCATTTGTGATATCGTTATGGGCTATGTATGTTATTCCCTTTTCAATTTTGATCATGGATTTATTGTAGATTCTTCATTATTGAAAGATATTTTTTTACAGAAAACTGAATTGTTAAAGGACATGTTTTTACAGATAACCTTATGTAACCAAAAATCTGAAATCTATTTTTTTTTAAGTACTCACAAATGTTACTTGTCCTTAGCTTGACAAGTAGGGGTACAAAGTGAATTCTAACATTCCTTAATAGTGAATCACTGAGTCGCAGTTACAAAAACTAGCCACAATCACTTAGTCTAAGGCATGCTCGTCAAGATTGAGATTTGAACCCATGTCATCATTATGACAAGCACCCCAACTTGTTGCTAGACGAAGACCTAAAAAACTAAAATTGTAGCCATGATGGGGGTTTTGTAATGTACTTAAGGACGATAATATGGGATACCTAGGGAGGTACTCATGGGAATAATGAATGTAATGTGGTCATAATCTTGAAATAGACCCACTATGTAGTTAGAGGAAATAATATAATAATGAGTAATTGGCATAGACCGCTAAGAATACCCCATATTATCTTCCATAGATATATTATAGAGTATAACCATTAATGTCTAATTTTGAGAATGATAAGAGGATGGGTTTTGATTTACTTATGTCTTTAATGCAACCTTCACATATTTGACCATTACCTATCAATACCTCATCAATCTCAAAGGACCAAATAAATTCTTATGAAAATTAAACATGATTTAAAACTATTCATTCCTTGCTAATAAATCCAACTCCTTTAAGCTTAAAGCAAATTCCAATAGTAATAAAAATTGAAAAACAATATCCAAAAATCACATGAAAAATATCCACTTGATCACTTTAAGTCTATTTTTAAAAAATGTCATTCCATGTGAATCCCTTAATCCCTTATGAATTTATTGGCGTTGGGGCACTGTATTGTTTGACATTACACGTAATTAAATCTCGTATCATCCAATTTTAGGCAAACATTTATAAAAAATTATATTAATTAACAAGGCTGCATGGCAGCGTATACATGCTACTATGCAGTTATAATAAAATAAAAGTTATATATATATCTACTAGCTCTGTTGTTATAGATTTTATAGTCTCCGCCACATCTGTAACAAGACGGGTAGGTAAATGACAAATTATAACTAGTTTGTCATGTGTGGTTGCATATACATGTGTTGTTGTGCTATACAGAAAGTATACATTTATTGCCATGCACTTTGTTGAAAGTGTGACGTGTCCAGACAAATGTGAACCTACATATATGATAAAAAATTTATTTCACATTACTATTTTTATATACTGAAACTAACCTTTAGAAATGTTAAATCCTCTCCAAAATTGTCAACACACTAGCAGATTGACATGCAAGCATATGGATTAGGAGGTCCAATTCATATAGAATTTTGTACAGACATGCATGTACAATGAACTCAGCAATCTCAAATAAGAATCATTCAAATGAAGAATGACAGTTGTAAAGATAAATCCTTATATATATATTCAATGAAATGGCAATTAATCTCTGGAACAAATTATGAAACACATGAATAAAGGAAAAAAAAAAAAAAAAGGCATTTTCATTATATAAATCCCTCAAATTTACACGCTTTCTCCTTACCAATCTTTGATATAAAGATCAATATACAATTTTGAAATGGCCACAAATTGAATGACCGCAGACTCAGATTACAGGTCTTTGAATTCAAGGATTTCTCAGTGTCTACGTGCAGAAACAATAACTGCATAATGTAATAGTAGAAGCTTCCTCACATATCCAACATCAAAATCGACTGCCACCCTAAAACAAAATTGCCTTCAGGCAGCTTGCCTTCCCTGATCAGTATTGCAAAGAAAAATATTTATCAATACATATAATTGATCCGATGATCATCCAGATTTTGTAAAATCAATGTCGTAGAACTCGTCAAGGTTTCATAATCTGCACTTACAAATCCTTCAGCAACAGCTTCAAAGCAGCCCATTAATGGATGGAATCTATAAATGGTCAATTTCTGCTCGATATATTCAATCGGCCTCCAGATTTTTTTCTCTCGAAATCGATATATCGAGAACTTTACATTGTACCTTATTCTAGTAAAATTAAGGGAACATTCCCAGTTTAGATCATAATTTTAATTCTCTGGTGG
>JZKD02S1590581.1:1612795-1627556 GCA_000966675.3 Picea glauca | reverse complement strand
TCTTGCTCCACCAAGTTTGCATTGCAATGCCTTGTCGATCGTTTGTGCCTACTAGGCTAGACATATTTGGTCCTCCTAGTCCACACCAAACTAATACACTATCTTGATTGTCTCACGAATCACCGTGAATTGGTCACCAATGCTTCCAAACATATAGACTCATTGTGCACCCTTACCCAAGTTTGCTCGGTGCACCATCTTCCATGCCACTGCCAGTGGCAACTCAAATAGGGTCTTTACATTCTCCCCCACTTGAATTGTCGATGCCTTTCCCAACTCAACTCCACCGGCTCCTCTGATGAAAGGTGTGTTGTTGTGACATTTGAGCATCCCATACTACTTAAGAAGCTTAATCCTCATGCGACACCTATGTGACCTTACTAGTTGGGAATGACCATCAACTACTTATATCACCCAAACTATACCTAACCGATGTGTCGTGACCAAACCCATGCTAGGGACTTAGAGTGTGTGGAATGTCGAAGTGCTTCTTTCACCATGGGAAATGTTGAATCAGTGATACCTGTTATCCCCTATCCCAGGGATAACTAAGGAAATCAGGTCTTGAGGCCCACAGGTCCTATACATGGAGTGTCGAGAGCTAGATGACTTGAGCATGGCTCTGGAGGGCCCATCTTTTCTTTAGTGAATCCCACATATCAGCAGCAGCAGCATCCATCCCACCAGCCTGGTCCTGAAGTAGCAGTAAGTCTTGCTCCATGAGGTAATGAGTCTGTGTATCATGGTATGTGTCACTCTGATTTATGAAGCACTATAACATGTTCCACTGAATTCTCCTTCATTTCATAATGTTTTCTTGGAAATTATGCTCTTTAACTTATTCATACCTAGGAGGGTGACATAATGCCCTAGTAAGTTGATTCCTCTTTAGGATGAGTTTCCATTGGGTGGGTTTGTGAAAGGTCATCGTCCATTCCCTCCATACTTACCATTTTCCATCATTATTCCTCTCATCTCCCCCCACCTTGGTTCGAGCATTGGGTTTTCCACACTAGGAAGGGGTAACCTATCCTTGTGGGAAGAAGAGGCTAAAGTCCCAGAGGGTAAAAGTAGCTGGCAAGAGTTAAAATCTAAAATGAAACCTTTGAGATGCTTCGCCCAAGGATTCCTAAGGAAGCAATAAAAGGCTTCTTAGTAAGAAAAGGGGACCCATAAGATAAATCAAAAATCAAGGTACTAGTTGGTAGATGGGAGGTCTCATCATGAGTCAGCCTATTAGGTCCATGGGCATGTAGCGGTATGACACTACCATCTATCTGGTCACCAAACCAGGGTAGTGACTCTTAGTGGCATAGCCAAGAGAAAGGGGGTCTCATCACAAGCCATCCTTCTCATTTCCTGGAAATGCTTGTGGGTAACGTTGTCACCTCTGGTCACCACACCAGGACAGTGTCCCCCAGCTTTTCCCTTGAAAAGAAAAAAGACCAAAAGCAATAAGACTAAGAATAAAAGGCATTGAATGGGCTAAGAAATAATGCCATCCATGATAAGGTGCAGTTTTCTCCCTCTACAGAAGCACCCATGGGAAAGACCTACATTTCCCGGTTATCACTGCACCCTCTGCCCAAACATTTCCCCTACGCCATTTCACACACACTTACATGACCTAGATTGGTTCTCACTTGGGAAACACCCCAAACTTAAGGAATCCCAATAGGACATCCTGAGACCTTCTCCAAACCTGACTTGTTAAATTGTATAACGTCTTTGAGCATTTGTCTGGGTAAAGGGGGGTTTGATGCACATGTTTGGGTAATTTGATTATTAGATGTGATTGGCATCGCTATGATCCCTGTGACTTATGAGCCCATGGAGAGCATACTTGTTGTTGTTGCAGGACTTTTCCCATGGACAGGTACATATGGGGGAATGATTAGGTCGGACCTCCATGGGGCTGAAATCCCAACAAATGGATGTTGTAACCCCACCAAGGGGAAAGAGAAACCAGAGGCTTGCACCAAGAAGAAAGAAGGACGTTGCACCAGGGACACTCTGGCAGACCTAGACCCAGGGGGATTTTTCTTTTCCACCTGGAAGTTGACCCTTAAGAGCACATGATGTCATCCAGAGTTAGGGTTTGCATTTATGATGGGCAGTTGTATGCTAGTTGGAACGTGTGGCAACATTCAGGGCCTTTGGAGGCCAAACGCTCTGCACTTGAGGCCTAGTGTTCCACCTTAGGGGCCTAACGTCACCCTAGAAGGGCATGACACCACCCTTGAAGATGAAATTAGGGTTTAATTATTGCCATTTATGTAAAAAACAGATTTTAATGTAATTTGGCCATGTCGACCTTTTTATGACCTAATTGTAATTAAAGGTCATTGATATTGTATAAATAAGAGAAAAAACTCTCATTTTTATCATCATCTCTCATCACACAAGTGTGTGGTTTGAAATGAGTCCCTCTTTAAGGGTTATTGGTTGAAATTAAGTGGTGCGCAACTTCTTGGAGAGGCAAATCTTGGTGTATTTTGGCTATTTTTCATTGTGGAGGATCTTCAACTAGGGTTTGGATTGATTCTTCTTGGTGAAGTAGAAAATCTGCAATTTGTTTATGTTAAATTCTTGTGGTAAATTTTACTTGGTTCATGTTAAAGATTATGAAATTGTTTGCTCAAAACCCTAAGAGAGATACATAAGTTATTTTTTTTCTCTCTATAGTCTTCCACTTGTTGAAATTCTCAAAGTACATCTTGTTTAGAAGTAGCTACTAGATCCCTACTTACTAGCACTCTAATAGCCCTACTCTAATTGCCTATTGCATATATTACTTTTAAATTTGTCTAAGGAAATAGAAACTATTAGGGCCTATGTCTTCTTACTTTCTAGCCAATTTTCTCTTAAGGACTTGGGTGTTTGAGACCTTGGGTTACCAACACATCCTACATCCACTCCATCTCCTTTGGACAAGTACTATCATTGTTATTTTTCTCTAAGATCTGTTTTTGTTATTGTTGACTCCATATACCCTAAAAGGCACTAGTTTACTCACCTTGGTGATTGATTTTCTCAAACAACTCTCAAACAACTTTCCTTGAAACTTTTACTAACTCTTACTAACCTTAAACTATACTAACTCCCTAACAAACTTCTTGTTTTTGCAAAATATTGCTATAACCATCTCAAAGCAGCAAATTCACCTTAAAAAGTGACATTAAAAACTGATTAGGCATTGCCAACTTTTCTTTTTGACAAGTTGCTATCATTCTGTCAAATTAGACCTATATTCTCTTGTCTTTTCTAAGCATTTTAGAAGCATAATTACTGTGGTTGTTACAAAACATTCATTTTTGTTATATATAATTACATTGTTGCATTATTACATCAGCATACTTATTTCTCAAAGGTTTATGGTTTTTTGAAGCACTAACATCATATGGTACCTTGAATTTGCATGATTTTTCTATTGTTGTCTTGCTATGGGTAGATACACCTCATTTATCTTTTGCTTCATCTCTATAAGACACAAAGAACCTTTGAATTTGAGTGACTTGTGAGAGGGGGGAACTTTCTTGCCTTAACCTTCTCAAACCCTCGGGTCATTGAGAATGTCTCCCCTGGGTTACCTTGATATACTCCTAAATAGAAAGGGGTTTCCTATTAAGATAGCAGTGATAGGTCACACCCTGTTACGCCAATCTTGTATCTACTTGCTTTGGGCCTTAGGAAAGTACAGATTGTGCGATAACATTTTGGCACCGTTGTTGGGGATCATTGAGTCAATTTTCCTCGAACGACACTTTCGGTAGGCCTTTATCCAAATCATTTACTTCACAAAGCTTACCTGGCGACTCCACTGAGGGTGATTCCCTCTTTTATCTTTGATGATCCCTAGAAGGATTATCTAGCAACTCCAGTGATGACAAAGCCAACCATGGCTTCTCAATGGGACCCAGGAAATTTTAAACCCTTGGATATGAGTAAAATTCCAGGTTACCCTCGACAAATGCCTCTTAAGGTATGAAAAATGGCTCCCTAGATTCACTAGTAATGATGGGATTATAATCGAAGATCACATGGATGATTTTTGGGCTTTCTTTCAACTCCACCCTATCAATGATGATGCTGAAGATTTGGCGATGAAACTTTTCTCTGCCACTCTACATGGCAATGCTAGGAAATGGTATGACATTCTCCCTGATGCCAACATTACATCTATGGACCAATTGGAAGAAACCTTTCTCAAAAAATGGAATATTAAAATAGAATATATTTACATGTTGATAAAAAGACTCGAGTACGTGAAAAAAACTGAGAATGAGACTGTTAAGGAATTCCATACTAGGTTTGAGAATTTGCTACACCAAATTCCTAGAAGCCATCACCCTGAAGACAGGTACCTCGCTTACCTCTATACCAATGCACTCTTAGTGCATTTAGGGTTTCTCCTCAGCAAAAAAGGGCCAAGATCAATCCAAGAAGCTTATTACATGGCTATACAAATCGAGGAAAATATCTCCTTGTTCAAGCGAGAACACCTCTTTACTCCAGAAACTAAAGTTGATGACCCCAAAGATAACCCAGATACTCTTAGTCTGGAAAGATTAGTTTCCCTTGAAAACTTTGTTAGTAAATTCCAGGAAAGAAGGGAACAAGTCATTGACCAACAAGAGGTTGAGGAGAAGGATCCTAATGAAGGTTTCCAATCCCATGAGGAAAAACAAGAATTTACTCGTGTTTCTACCAAGGATAATGAAGACCTAGTTAAAGAGCGAGAGCCTGGAGATATCAAACATGACGATGAAGTATTAATGTGTGCTCCCTGTTAGAATGTGCTCGTTTTACCATTGACAATATCACTATTGTCACCCAACCATAGGCCGAAGACACCCTCCGAGCACCTTGACCTTGACAAAGAGAAGAATCCTGGTAGCAATCCAATAGCCAAGCAAGCCTAATGCACCAAGCAAGAAGTAACCAAAGTTTATCAGAGAGTCCAACCCAAAAGACAGAAGCAATAGGCTTCAGAACTGGCGGCAGCACCTTCTCCGGAACTTGCGCACAAGACTACCAGACTGCAGTGCACACAAGTGTCTGTCTGCAATTTTGAGAAGTGTGTCAAATGAAAGACCAGTGCCCTGTATTTATAGTAATCCTGGCAGACTGTCTGGGCTGACTTCTCATTCTAGGTACTAATTAATTCATATTATTTATCTCTCTCAGTCGACATATTTTCTAGGTTTATGTTCACTTCTTTTCTTTCTTCCGGAACATTCTAATCTTGTCAAAGGTCACAATGGAGGTTCATACCTCCCGAAGCTACCATAATATCAACACTCCCTCCTAGCTAGGGAGGTATAAATGATAATGGTCTTGAGCACAAACAGACCATTCAACTAGTAGCATCACAAGCATCGTCATTATTATCCAACTGGATAATCTCCATGACAACTGGCACAAGTCAACTGATAGAACACAATTGTGTTTATCCATAGTAGTACACAACTACTCAAACTGTGACACATAGTCACAGACAGTGGAACATATCCACCACAATAGAATATCTCTGTTGTCTCCATAACAATCATCTGATATCAACCTGCACAGAAAATATTGTTATGATATAAATTGAATCATCTAGGCCATTCTTTCACTCAAATCTGTGAGATCTGAAAGAGCATCTGCCCTCAGAGTAAAACATCAATGATGGGCTATCTGGACTATTCTTCTCAAGCAAGGAAGAATAATTGTCCTGATTTCTGATCCTGGACCATTCCCCACCCTGGGCCATTCCTTCGGCACTAAACAAAGTGCAACTTGGAGAGAATGAGTCTTCCCTAAGGAATGTCTTTCCTTGATTGTTGAACCTGGACCATTCCCCACTCTGGGCCATTCCTCCGGCACTAAACAAAGTGCAACCTGGATAGAATGAATCTGCCCTAAGGAATGACTGTCCGGACCATTTCCAAAGAAAATGATTGTCCTGCACCAACCTCCAAAACAGACCATTCCCCATGTTAACCACAATCGAAAATCGTTGTCCAACGAGACGGGCCAATCTTCTTGAATAACCCTCAAGAAGAGAGACTTCCCTAGACCATTCCCCATGTTAACCATAATGGAAAATCGATGTCTATGGTACATGAGAAATCCATCAAACCATTTTCATTACGAAAATAATCGTTCAATCTGGACCGTTTTCCGAACTGGAAAATGCTTGTCCGTCATAAATCTCAACCACTTTCTGAGTCTAGAAAGGAACTGCCCAAGTTGGACCATTTTTCAAACTTGAAAATGATTGTCCTTAATTCAATAAAATGTCAGTGCTCCCTCCCAACCTCGAGAGTCATTTCTTCCCTTTCAACTAAGGGAGTTATTTCCACGATCCCCAATTTGTCTCGAAAATATGCAAACTTTATTCTCGACAGAGGCTTTGTCAGGATATCTGTTGTCCGCTCATCTGTGGGGATATATTGGAGCTTTACTTCTCCTTCCTGGACTTTGTCTCAAATAAATTAGTATTTGATCTCAATATGTTTCGACCGTTCATGAAACATTAGGTGTTCTGATAGCCTTATACAACTTTGATTGTCACAGTGTATTATGGTTGAATCTGGAACCTGATCAAATAAATCAGAGATTAGCTTTCTCAGCCATATTGCCTATGTGCATGCCTCACATGCTGCGATATATTCTACTTCTGTTATGCTGAGTGCGACAGACTTTTGTTTCATGCTGCTCCAAGATATCATAGCGGAGCCCAAGCTTAAACACATCCCTGAAGTACTCTTTCTATCTTCTGCACTTCATGCCCAATATGAATCTGTGAATCCACGAAGTTGTATATCACTGGATGTGGTATATCTTAGACCATAGTTTATTGTCCCATGAATATATCTTAGGACATGCTTTGCAGCTATCCAATGCTCATGTCTAGGTTCCACCTGGAACTGGCTTAGTGTGTTCATGGCAAAGCAAATGTCTGGTCGAGTATTTACCAAATACATCAATGACCCAATCAATTGTTGATATAGTGATGGATCTACTGGATCAGAATCTGAATCTCTTATTTTTCTTATATCTGTAGTCATAGGAGTGTCCATGGATTTGCAATCCATCATTCAAAACTTCTGTAGAATCTTTATTGCATACTTTCCTTGTCCAAGGAATACTTCACCACGCTTCTGTCATACTTCTAGTCCCAAGTAATAATGCATGAGACCAAGATCTTTCATATCAAACTCAGAAGCTAGTTCCTTTTTGCACTGGATGATGAGAGACTATTCACCTGTTAGGAATAGATCGTCAACATATAGTAGTAGAATCACAGGTGCATTGTTCACGACTTTGTAGTAAAGGTTTGGATTTGCATGGCTTTTGGAGAAACCAAGTCTCGTTAGATAGTTGTCTACTATTCTGGCATACCAAGCTCTTGGAGCTTGCTTGAGTCCATATAAGGATTTCTTTAGTCTGCAAACATGAGTGTCTCTAGAATGTACCTCAAACCCTTGAGGTTGTTCAATATATACTTCTTCTTCGATTGCTCCATTGAGGAAAGTTATTTTTACATCCATCTAGTGTAAACTCCATCCCATGGAAGCGGCAAGAGATATGATAGCTCTAATGGAAGTATATCTAGCAACCGGAGCAAATGTTTCGTCATAGTCTTCTCCCTCCTTCTGGGAGAACCCTCTAGCTACGAACCTTGTTTTATATTTATCCACGCTTTTGTTTGTTGCATGTTTGATCTTATATACCCATTTTGAAGTTATCACTGATTTTTCTTTAGGTCTAGTTATAATTTCCCATACATCATTTTTCATGATGGATTGGTGTTCTTCCATCATAGCTTCTTTCCATTGTTTCTTTTGAACTGTTTCTTAAAACATGGTAGGTTCTTCATCTAGAAGCTTTGTCATACATGTTGCATAGCTTGAGAATCTTTTAGGCTTCTTACTATTTCTGAATGTCCCATATGGGGCCTTGAGTCTTTCTGCTTCTTGTAAGGTGGCTTCAAGCCAAGCTAGTCGTTTCTTGGTCTTAGGTACAATGTCTGAATCAATGGTCTCACATGGTTGCATAGGATGATCAGGTTGTTCCTTTTCGTCATTCTGGTTTTTTGTGCTTTTTTCAATAGGCTCTTCATGCTCTTCTTCTTCTATAGTTTCTTCTATGGATTTCTTGAAAGCCATCTTTTCATTGAAGGTCACATCTCTGCTGACTTCAATCTTATGTTGTTCCAGAATATAGAATCTATAAGCCTTGGATGATTCCCTATATCCCATGAATATGCCCTTATTTCCCGAGGGTTCTAATTTATTCCTTTTGTCCTTGGGAATGTGAGAGTAAACAGGACATCCAAAGATTCTTAGGTTTTCCACATTAGGTTTCTACCTGAGAATGCTTCTTCTAGAGTCATGCCCTTTAGTATGCGGTGAGGACTTCTGCTCTGGACATATATTGTTGTCATGGTTGCTTCTCCCCATAAGAACATGGATAAACCTTGATCGTTTAGTAGTGCCTTCACGGTTTCTTCAATAGATATGTTATTTCTTTCTACTACACCATTTTGTTGAGGGTTATGAGGAACAGTCAACTCCCTCCTAATCCATGTTGATTTATAGAATGCAACGAATTCCTTTGATGTGTATTCTCCTCCATTATCTGTTCTTAAGGTCTTGATTTTCTTGTTCGTGAGGTTCTCTATCTCTGCTTTGAATTATTGAAACTTGTTGAATACTTCGTCCTTTGTCTTCATAAGATATAACCAAGTCTTTCTTGAATAATCATCTATGAAGATTACGTAGTAGAGAGAACCTCCTAGAAATTTGACTGGCATCGGACCGCAAACATCTGAGTGTATTAGATCTAGAATCTCCTTAGATCTATTGTTCCTTCTTGGGAATGGTTTCTTGATATTCTTTCCAAGAGCACATCCTTTGCAAATTCCTTCGTGTGTAGACTATAATTTTGGTATTCCTTCAACCATCCTTTTGAGAAAAGGTAATGCTTGATAATTAATATGAGTGTACCTTATGTGCCAAAGTTCATTGGGATTGACTTCATCATGTACAAGAGATTCTTCATTTTGTTCTAGTAGTCTATATAGATTTCCTTTACAGGTTCCAATAACCCTAGCATTCTCTATGCTGGAGTCTTTATGCCAAGATAACACTTTTCCATCTACGAAAACTATTATGTTTCATTTGTCTTCTAGACAAGATATGGATACAAGATTCTTTTCTAAACCAGGTACATATAAGACATTGCTCAAATAAACATTGTTACATGTTTTCAACTTGACGAAGGCTTGTCCAAATCCTTTGACTGGGTAAGTGTTTTTGTCTCCAAGCTCTACCTTGTACAATGTCTTCTTCTCATATAGATTTGAGAGTCTCGCTTGATCTCCCATCATATGCCTAGAAGCTCCACTATCGATTATCCACATGTCATCTTCAATCGTCCCTGTGAGTGTTGAGTAGTGTAGATGACTAGTCTTTTCACTCATGACTTCGGTTGACTGGTGACTGGTCATACCTTGATCCAAAACTTCAACTTTGACATTTTTGTCTTCTGAGAGTGCCAAGAGGTGCGCTGGACTAGGGCGCACTTGAATACCTTCTCCTTGAGCGAGATGCTCCATCACAAGGTGTTGGATCTGGGTTTTAGGGTTTCTGCAACTGCATCTGCTAGTAACCCTAGCAGCAATGTCGTGGAAGTTGCTCCTGCTAGTAAACCCTAGTGGCAATTCTTCAACGAGCTCAATATCCTAATGGCTATGCTTCCTTCCAGTGGTTAGACTGAATGAAGAAGGTGTGGGCCCATAACCTGTTAGAATGTGCTCGTTTTACCATTGACAATATCATTATTGTCACCCAAACATAGGCTGAAGCCACCCTCTGAGCACCTTGACCTTGACAGAGAGAAGAATCTTGGTAGAAATCCAATAGCCAAGCAAGGCTAATGCACCAAGCAAGAAGTAACCAAAGCTGATCAGAGAGTCCAACCCAAAAGACGGAAGCAATAGGCTTCAGAACTGGCGCAGCACCTTCTCCAGAACTTGCGCACAACACTGCCACACTGCAGTGCGCACAAGTGCCTATCTGCAATTCTGAGAAGTGTGTCAAATGAAAGACTGGCGCCCTGTATTTATAGTAATCATGGCAGACTGCCTGGCTGACTTCTCATTATGGGTACTAATTAATTCATATTAATTATCTCTCTCAGCGGACATCTTTTCTAGGGTTATGTTCATTTATTTTCTTTCTTCCGGAACATTCTAATCTTGTCAAAGGTCACAATGGAGGTTCATACCTCCCGAAGCTACCATAATATCAACACTCCCCCCTCTGATGAAGCCATCCGAGATCATATTCCTCCTGCACAAAAAGAAGAGGATGAGGTTAGTCATTTTCCCTTCCAGGTTTTTTATGACACTTTGTTCTATGATTCAAAAGGTGAAGAAGTAAAGGAACCCTTGGAAGAGCTAGGTCCTTCATTTTTTGATGAAGGCAAAAAAATAATTAAAGAGACGAGTCTTGGGGATGATGCACTAAACCATCTTCCATTTGATGAAGTCATCCAAACCATTGACGCTCCTACACAGTAGGAAGTAAACACAGTTAGTTATTTCCCTTTCCAAAATTTTGATGATGCTTTATTTTATGATTTGGAAAGTGAAGAAGTATTAGAGGATCCCTTGGATGCTTTAAATCCTTCATGTTATGACAAAGGTAGTGCCATGGTTGATAATTTTGATGAGTTCATACATGTTGGAAGATGTAAGCGGGATGTGATTGGTTCAGATGAGGATCCCATTTATGATATGGAAGGATATCTTTGAATGTTGCCTTTACAACAATCATATGATCTTCCTAATAATTTTGATGTTTGGCAACAAGATGATGATATAATTACAAAAGTTCTCCAAGCACCCAAGGATGACCCAGTGCAATATTCCCCTGATGATTTTTGGTCATACCTTGAAGATTTTGATGAATATTCCTTTGAGCACTTGGATTTATTCTATGAAGAATATTATCAACCATCGTTGTGCTCAAATCTTGACAAAGGTGAGGACATTGCTTGCCCAAAGAAGGATACTTGTAACAAGGTTTTCGAACCTCCATCCATTACTTTGTCTCACTATGTCCCTAACCATGCAGTTGGAAAATATGTCCCTTGTCTTGAGTTTTCTCTTAGGCAAAGCTTACTTTTAGAATTCAAGGGTAGGTTGAATACCTCAAGAAGAAGTTTATTATCTCAGTCTTTCAGCCTTCCCTTCATAAATTGTCAGTGATCCTCTAGATTCTTACTAGTCCCTTTCCAGACCTCAGAATGTGAAGCTGTCCAAGGTAGCCAACCTTTAGACTCTTTGAATCAGTGTTTTGAACCTTTGATTTTTCACAATCTCTTTCTGAGATGGATTGAGCACTTTCCTAAGAGTGTGACTTGGCATAATTTTGTCCCTCCCTCCCGCCTCCATGAGCTAGACTTTATGATTTCCGATGATACAATACAGTTTCTAACTCATGTTATTTTTGTGCTTGACTTATCATTGTTTTGGTTTATGATGAAGCACAGAGGCAGGTATTATGAGATATTACTAAGATAGCTTCACTGGTTATTTGACTACACCTAACATACAACCAAAAGGGAAGTAGAGGTAGGTAGGTAGGCATTTGCATCCATTGTATATACCATTTGCATATCATGCTAATAAAGTTTCATTTTCACATTGCATTTTTCCATTATGTATAAATGCATGCTTATCTTTATTTTATTATATCATATATGAGCAAGGGGTGATATCACCACCCTGAGGATAACTGACATATTTTGTTGAGATCTAGCAGGTACAGGTCGTGTCAGAGATGTTGAGCTTCTCATGCGCTCTACAATGAGCACATGTCCCCAAGTTGGAGCCATATGTTATCCCCTATCCCAGAGATAACTAAGGAGATCATGTCTTGAGGCCCACGGGTCCTAGGCATGGAGTGATGAGAGCCAAATGACTTGAGCATGGCCCTGGAAGGCCCATCTTTTCTTCAGTGCATCCCACCTATCAGCAACAGCAACATCCATCCCACCAGTCTGGTCTTGAAGTAGCAGTAAGTCTTGCTCCATGAGATAATGAGTCTGGGTATCATGGTATGTGTCACTCTGATTTTTGAAGCACTTGAACATGTTTCACTGAATTCTCCTTCATTTCATAAAGTTTGCTTGGAAATTATGCTCTTTAACTTGTTCATACCTAGGAGGGTGACATAATGCCCTAGTAAGTTGATTACCCTTTAGGATGAGTTGCCACTGGGTGGGTTCGTTAAAGGTCATCGTCCATTCCCTCCATCCCACTTTCCATCATTATTCCTCTCATCTCCCCCCACCTTGGTTCGGGCATTGGGTTTGCCATGCTAGGAAGGGTTGTACCTTGCCTTGTGGGAAGAATGGGCTAAAGGCCCAGAGGGTAGAAGTAGCTCAAAAGAGTTAAAAGCCAAAATGAAACCTTTGAGATGCTTCGCCCAGGGATTCCCGAGAAAGCAATAAAAGGCTTATGAGTAAGAAAAGGGGGCCCATAAGATGAATCAAAACTCAAGGTACTAGTTGGTGGATGGGAGGTCTCATCATGAGCCGGCCTATTAGATCCATGGGCATGTAGCGGTATAAAACTACCATCTATCTTGTCACCAAACCATGGTAGTGGCTCTTGGTGGCATAGCCAAGAGAGAGGGGTCTCATCACGAGCTAGCCTTCTCATTTCTGTGAAATGCTTGTGGGTAACGTTGTCACATTTGGTCACCATGTCAGGACAGTGTCCCCCAACTTTTTCCTTGAAAAGAAAAAAGACCAAAAGCAATAGACTAAGAATAAAAGGCATTGAATGGGCTAGGAAACAATGGCGTCCATGATAAGGTGCAACTTGCCCTCTACAGAGGCACCCACAGGCAAGACCTACATTTATTTGTTATCACTGCACCCTCTGCCTAAACATTTCCCCAACGCCACTTCACACACACTTACATGACCTAGATTGGTTCTCACCTGGAAAACACCCCAAACTTAAGGAGGATTATCCCAATAGGACGTCCTAAGACCTTCTCCAAACTTGACTTGTTAAACTATATAATGTCTTTGAGCATTTGTCTGGGTAAAGGGGGGTTTGATGCACATGTTTGGGTAATTTGATTCTTAGATGCGATTGACATTGTTATAATCCCTATGATTTATGAGCTCCTGGAGGGCATACTTGTTGTTGTTGCAGAACTTTTCCCGGTGGATATGTACATATGGGGGAATGATTAGGTCGGACCTCCATAAGGCTAAAAGCCCAACAAATGGATGATGTAACCCCACCAAGGAGAAAGAGAAACCAGAGGCTTGCACCGAGAAGAAAGAAAGACGTTGCACCAAGGACACTCTGGCAGACCTAGACCCAGGAGGGTTTTGCCTTTCCACCCGAACGTTGACCCTTGAGAGCACATGACGTCATCATTTTGACTTTGATGTCATCCAGAGTTATGGTTTGCATTTAGGATGGGAAGTTGTGTGCTAGTTGGCACGTGTGGCAGCATTCAGGGACTTTGGAGGCCAAACGCTTTGCACTTGAGGCCTAGCGTTACACATTAGGGCCTAATGTCACCCTAAAAGGGCATGATGTCACCCTTGAAGGTGAAATTAGGGTTTAATTATTGTCATTTATGTAAAAACTGGATTTTAATGTAATTTGGCCATGTCGACCTTTTTATGACCTAATTATAATTAAAGGTCATTGTTATTGTATAAATAAGAGAAAAAACTCTCATTTTTATCATCATCTCTCATCACACAAGTGTGTGGTCTAAAATTTGGCCCTCTTTAAGGGTTATTAGTTGAAATTAAGTGGTGCGCAACTTCTTGGAGACGCAAATCTTGGTGTATTTTGGCTATTTTTCATTGTGGAGGATCTTCAACTAAAGTTTGGCTTGATTATTCTTGGTGAAGTAAGTAGAAAAACTGCAATTTGTTTATATTAAATGCTTGTGGTAAAATTTACTTGGTTCATGTTAAAGATTATGAAATTGCTTGCTCAAAACCCTACGAGAGAAACATAAGTTATTATCTTTTTCTCTATAGTCTGCCACTTGTTGAAATTCTCAAAGCACATCTTGTTTAGAAGTAGCTACTAGAGCCCTACTTACTAGCACTCTAGTAGCCCTACTCTAATTGCCTCTATGATGTAGCTTCCAATACTTTACACCTTACCTCACTTGGCTTTCAATATGTTACACCTTACCTGACTTACAAAACATTACACCTAGCTTTCAATATGTCATACACTTTACTTGGCTTTCAATACATTATGCCTAGCTTTCAATATGCCACAGCGTACTTGGCTTAAAACAAGATAAAAGCTAGTTAAAACAAATATTAATTGCCATATTGTAAAAAGTACATAAATAATTAATTAAATTAGCATAACTCCATCATAACCCTGAATCTTTTAACCAATATAGGTTTATGCCTAGGTGTATTTGTTGTCTCTCAATGCTTGGAAAATTCTAAGTTGAAATGGATCTATGCAAATACAAGGTCACTTTTGTAACATAAATTTCCTATTAATACGAGCTCAACGCCTCCATAACTAATTTTGGAGATATCCTCGTAGTAAGGGACGTACCCCAATCTCTGTTACAAGTTGCAATGTGTGTCCCAAAGAGATTGGAATGTGTCATCCCCAACCCAAGTGAGATGCACCCAAGCATAAACATAGAGCAAGGGCAGGAATTCAATGCAAGATGCTCTTGTCATAAGGGATGTA
>JZKD02S1590581.1:1548352-1596856 GCA_000966675.3 Picea glauca | reverse complement strand
ACATAAGATTGAAGTCAGCAGAGACGTGACCTTCAATGAAAAGATGGCTTTCAAGAAATCCATAGAAGAAACTATAGAAGAAGAAGAGCATGAAGAGCCTATTGAAGAAAGCACAAAAAACCAGAATGACGAAAAGGAACAACTTGATCATCCTATGCAACCATGTGAGACCATTGATTCAGACACCGTACCTAAGACCAAGAAACAACTAGCTTGGCTTGAAGCCACCTTACAAGAAGCAGAGAGACTCAAGGCCCCATATGGGACATTCAGAAAAAGTAAGAAGCCTAAAAGATTCTCAAGCTATGCAACATGTATGACAAAGCTTCTAGATGAAGAACCTACCACGTTTGAAGAAGTAGTTCAAAAGAAACAATGGAAAGAAGCTATGACGGAAGAACACCAATCCATCATGAAAAATGATGTATGGGAAATTATAACTAGACCTAAAGAAAAATCAGTGATAACTTCAAAATGGGTATATAAGATCAAACATGCAACAAACAAAAGCGTGGATAAATATAAAACAAGGTTCGTAGCTAGAGGGTTCTCCCAGAAGGAGGGAGAAGACTATGACGAAACATTTGCTCCGGTTGCTAGATATACTTCCATTAGAGCTATGATATCTCTTGCCGCTTCCATGGGATGGAGTTTACACTAGATAGATGTAAAAACAACTTTCCTCAATGGAGCAATCGAAGAAGAAGTATATATTGAAGAACCTCAAGGGTTTGAGGTACATTCCAGAGACACTCATGTTTGCAGACTAAAGAAAGCCTTATATGGACTCAAGCAAGCTCCAAGCGCTTGGTATGCCAGAATAATAGACAACTATCTAACAAGACTTGGTTTCTCCAAAAGCCATGCAGATCCAAACCTTTACTACAAAGTCGTGAACAATGCACCTGTGATTCTACTACTATATGTTGACGATCTATCCCTAATAGGTGAATAGTCTCTCATCATCCAGTGCAAAAAGGAACTAGCTTCTGAGTTTGATATGAAAGATCTTGGTCTCATGCATTATTACTTGGGACTAGAAGTATGGCAGAAGCGTGGTGAAGTATTCCTTGGACAAGGAAAGTATGCAATAAAGATTCTACAAAAGTTTGGAATGATGGATCGCAAATCCATGGACACTCCTATGACTACAGATATAAGAAAAACAAGAGATTCAGATTCTGATCCAGTAGATCCATCACTATATCGACAATTGATTGGGTCATTGATGTATTTGGTAAATACTCGACCAGACATTTGCTTTGCCGTGAACACACTAAGCCAGTTCTAGGTGGAACCTAGGCATGAGCATTGGAGAGCTGCAAAGCATGTCCTAAGATATATTCATGGGACAATAAACTATTGTCTAAGATATACCGCATCCAGTGATATACAACTTCATGGATTCATAGATTCAGATTGGGCATGAAGTGCAGAAGACAGAAAGAGTACTTCAGGGATGTGTTTAAGCTTGGGCTCCACTATGATATCTTGGAGCAACATGAAACAAAAGTCTGTCGCACTCAGCATAACAGAAGCAAAATATATCGCAGCATGTGAGGCATGCACAGAGGCAATATGGTTGAGAAAGCTAATCTCTGATTTATTTGATCAGGTTCCAGATTCAACCATAATACACTGTGACAATCAGAGTTGTATAAGGCTATCAGAACACCCAGTGTTTCATGAACGGTTGAAACATATTGAGATCAAATACTAATTTATTCAAGACAAAGTCCAGGAAGGAGAAGTAAAGCTCCAGTATATCCCCACAGATGAGCGGACAATAGATATCCTGACAAAGCCTCTGTCGAGAATAAAGTTTGCATATTTTTGAGACAAATTGGGGATCGTGGAAATAACTCCCTTAGTCGAAAGGGAAGAAATGACTCTTGAGGTTGGGAGGGAGCACTGACATTTTATTGAATTAAGGACAATCATTTTCAAGTTTGAAAAATGGTCCAACTTGGGCAGTTCCTTTCCAGATTCAGAAAGTGGTTGAGATTTCTGACGGACAAGCATTTTCCAGTTCGGAAAATGGTCCAGATTGAACGGTCATTTTCGTAATGAAAATGGTTCGATGGATTGCTCATGTACCATAGACAACGATTTCCCATTATGGTTAACATGGGGAATGGTCTAGGGAAGTCTCTCTTCTTGAGGGTTATTCAAGAACACTGGCCCGCCTCGCTGGACAACGATTTTCGATTGTGGTTAACATGGGGAATGGTCCGTTTTGGAGGTTGGTGCAGGACAATCATTTTCTTTGGAAATGGTCCAGACAATCATTCCTTAGGGCAGATTCATTCTATCCAGGTTGCACTTTGTTTAGTGCCGGAGGAATGGCCCAGAGTGGGGAATGGTCTAGGTTCAACAATCAGGGAAAGACATTCCTTAGGGCAGACTCATTCTCTCCAAGTTGCACTTTGTTTAGTGCCGGAGGAATGGCCCAGGGTGGGGAATGGTCCAGGCTCAGAAATCAGGACAATTATTCTTCCTTGCTTGAGAAGAATAGTCCAGATAGCCCATCATTGATGTTCTACTCTGAGCGCAGATGCTCTTTCAGATCTCACAGATGTGAGTGAAAGAATGGCCTAGATGATTCAGTTTATATCATAACAATATTTTCTGTGCAGGTTGATATTAGATGATTGTTATGGAGACAACAGAGATATTCTATTGTGGTGGATATGTTCCACTGTCTGTGACTATGTGTCACAGTTTGAGTAGTTGTGTACTACTATGAATAAACACAGTGGTGTTCTATCAGTTGACTTGTACCAGTTGTCATGGAGATTATCCAGTTGGATAATAATGACAGTGCTCGTGATGCTACCAGTTGAATGGTCTGTTTGTGCTCAAGACCATTATCATTTATACCTCCCTAGCTAGGAGGGAGTGTTGATATTATGGTAGCTTTGGGAGGTATGAACCTCCATTGTGACTTTTGACAAGATTAGAATGTTCCAGAAGAAAGAAAAGAAGTGAACATAACCCTAGAAAAGATGTCGACTGAGAGAGATAATTAATATGAATTAATTAGTACCTAGAATGAGAAGTCGGCCCAGACAGTCTGCCAGGATTACTATAAATATAGGGCACCAGTCTTTCATTTGACACACTTCTCAGAATTGCAGACAGACACTTGTGCGCACTGCAGTCTGGCAGTCTTGTGTGCAAGTTCTGGAGAAGGTGCTGCCGCCAGTTTTGAAGCCTATTGCTTCTGTCTTTTGGGTTGGACTCTCTGATCGACTTTGGTTACTTCTTGCTTGGTGCATTAGGCTTGCTTGGCTATTGGATTGCTACCAGGGTTCTTCTCTCTTTCAAGGTCAAGGTGCTTGGAGGGTGTCTTCGGCCTATGGTTGGGTGACAATAGTGATATTGTCAATGGTAAAACGAGCACATTCTAACAGGGAGCACACATTAATACTTCATCGTCATGTTTGATGTCTTTAGGCTCTCGCTCTTTAACCAGATCTTCATTATCCTCGGTAGAAACACGAGTAAATTCTTGTTTTTCCTCATGGGATTGGAAACCTTCATTAGGATCCTTCTCCTCAACCTCTTGTTGGTCAATGACTTGTTCCCTTCTTTCCTGGAATTTACTAACAAAGTTTTCAAGGGAAACTAATCTTTCCAGACTAAGAGTATCTGGGTTATCTTTGGGGTCATCAACTTTAGTTTCTGGAGTAAAGAGGTGTTCTCGCTTGAACAAGGAGATATTTTCCTCGATTTGTATAGCCATGTAATAAGCTTCTTGGATTGATCTTGGCCCTTTTTTGCTGAGGAGAAACCCTAAATGCACTAAGAGTGCATTGGTATAGAGGTAAGCGAGGTACCTGTCTTCAGGGTGATGGCTTCTAGGAATTTGGTGTAGCAAATTCTCAAACCTAGTATGGAATTCCTTGACAGTCTCATTCTCAGTTTGTTTCATGTACTCGAGTCTTTTTATCAGCATGCAAATATATTCTATTTTAATATTCCATTTTTTGAGAAAGGTTTCTTCCAATTGGTCCATAGATGTAATGTTGGCATCAGGGAGAATGTCATACCATTTCCTAGCATTGCCATGTAGAGTGGTAGAGAAAAGTTTCATCGCCAAATCTTCAGCATCATCATTGATAGGGTGGAGTTGAAAGAAAGCCCAAAAATCATCCATGTGATCTTCGACTATAATCCCATCATTACCAGTGAATCTAGGGAGCCATTTTTCATACCTTAGAGGCATTTGTCAAGGGTAACCTGGAATTTTACTCATATCCAAGGGTTTAAAATTTCCTGGGTCCCATTGAGAAGCCATGGTTGGCTTTGTCATCAGTGGAGTTGCCAGATAATCCTTCTAGGGATCATCAAAGAGAAAAGAGGGAATCACCCTTAGTGGAGTCGCCAGGTAAGCTTTGTGAAGTAAATGATTTGAATAAAGGCTTACCGAAAGTGTCGTTCGAGGAAAATTGACTCAATGATCCCCAACAACAACGCCAAAATGTTATCGCACAATCTGTACTTTCCTAAGGCCCAAAGCAAGTAGATACAAGATTGGCGTAACAGGAGGTGACCTATCACTGTTACCTTAATAGGAAACCCCTTTCTATTTAGGAGTATATCAAGGTACCCCAGGGGAGACATTCTCAATGACCTGAGGGTTTGAGAAGGTTAAGGCAAGAAAGTTCCCCCCTCTCACAAGTCACTCAAATTCAAAGGTTCTTTGTGTCTTATAGAGATGAAGCAAAAGATAAATGAGGTGTATCTGCCCATAACAAGACAACAATAGAAAAATCATGCAAATTCAAGGTACCATATGATGTTAGTGCTTCAAAAAACCATGAACCTTTGAGAAATAAGTATGCTGATGTAATAATGCAACAATGTAATTATATATAACAAAAATGAATGTTTTGTAACAACCATAGTAATTATGCTTCTAAAATGCTTAGAAAAGACGAGAGAATATAGGTCTAATTTGACAGAATGATAGCAACTTGTCAAAAAGCAAAGTTGGCAATGTCTAATCAGCGTTTAATGTCACTTTTTAAGGTGAATTTGCTGCTTTGAGATGGTTGTAGCAATATTTTGCAACAACAAGAAGTTTGTTAGGGAGTTAGTCTAGTTTAAGGTTAGTAAGAGTTAGTAAAAGTTTCAAGGAAAGTTGTTTGAGAGTTGTTTGAGAAAATCAATCACCGAGTTGAGTAAACTAGTGCCTTTTAGGGTATATGGAGTCAACAATAACAACAACAGATCTTAGAGAAAAATAACAATGATAGTGCTTGTCCAAAGGAGATGGAGTGGATGTAGGATGTGTTGGTAACCCAAGGCCTCAAACACCCAAGTCCTTAAGAGAAAATTGGCTAGAAAGTAAGAAGACATAGGCCCTAACAGTTTCTATTTCCTTAGACAAATTTAAAAGTAATATATGCAATAGGAAATTAGAGTAGGGCTACTAGAGTGCTAGTAAGTAGGGATCTAGTAGCTACTTCTAAACAAGATGTACTTTGAGAATTTCAACAAGTGGAAGACTATAGAGAAAAAAAAATAACTTATGTATCTCTCTTAGGGTTTTGAGCAAACAATTTCATAATCTTTAACATGAACCAAGTAAAATTTACCACAAGAATTTAACATAAACAAATTGTAAATTTTCTACTTCACCAAGAAGAATCAAGCCAAACCCTAGTTGAAGATCCTCCACAATGAAAAATAGCCAAAATACTCCAAGATTTGCCTCTCCAAGAAGTTGTGCACCACTTAATTTCAACCAATAACCCTCAAAGAGGGACTAATTTCAGACCACAGACTTGTGTGATGAGAGATGCTGATAAAAATGAGAGTTTTTTCTCTTATTTATACAATATCAATGACCTTTAATTACAATTAGGTCATAAAAAGGTCGACATGGCCAAATTAGATTAAAATCTGTTTTTTACATAAATGGCAATAATTAAACCCTAATTTCATCTTCAAGGGTGGCATCATGCCCTTCTAGGGTGACGTTAGGCCCTTAAGGTGGAATGCTAGGCCTCAAGTGCAGAGCGTTTGGCCTCCAAAGGCCCTGAATGCTGCCACACGTTCCAACTAGCATACAACTGCCCATCATAAATGAAAACCCTAACTCTGGATGACATCATGTGCTCTCAAGGGTCAACGTCCAGGTGGAAAGGAAAAATCCCCCTGGGTCTAGGTTTGCCGGAGTGTCCCTGGTGCAACGTCCTTCTTTCTTCTTGGTGCAAGCCTCTGGTTTCTCTTTCCCCTTGGTGGGGTTACAACATCCATTTGTTGGGATTTCAGCCCCATGGAGATCCGACCTAATCATTCCCCCATACGTACCTGTCCACCGGGCAAAGTCCTGCAACAAAAACAAGTATGCTCTCCATGGGCTCATAAGTCACAGGGATCATAGCGATGTCAATCACATCTAATAATGAAATTACCCAAACATGTGCATCAAACCCCCCTTTACCTAGACAAATGCTCAAAGACGTTATACAATATAACAAGTCAGGTTTGGAGAAGGTCTCAGGATGTCCTATTGGGATAATCCTCCTTAAGTTTGGGGTGTTTCCCAGGTGAGAACCAATCTAGGTCATGTNGTGTGAAGTGGCGTAGGGGAAATGTTTGGGCAGAGGGTACAGTGATAACTGGGAAATGTAGGTCTTTCCCATGGGTGCCTCTGTAGAGGGAGAGTTGCACCTTATCATGGATGGCATTATTTCCTAGCCCATTCAATGCCTTTTATTCTTAGTCTTATTGCTTTTGGTCTTTTTTCTTTTCAAGGGAAAAGCTGGGGGACACTGTCCTAGTGTGGTGACTAGAGGTGACAACGTTACCCACAAGCATTTCCCGAAAATGAGAAGGCTGGCTCGTGATGAGACCCCCTTTCTCTTGGCTATGCCACTAAGAGCCACTACCCTGGTTTGGTGACCAGATAGATGGTAGTGTCATACCGCTACATGCCCATGGACCTAATAGGCCGACTTATGATGAGACCTCCCATCTACCAACTAGTACCTTGATTTTTGATTTATCTTATGGGTCCCCTTTTCTTACTGAGAAGCCTTTTATTGCTTCCTCAGGAATCCCTGGGCAAAGCATCTCAAAGGTTTCATTTTAGATTTTAACTCTTGCCAGCTACTTTTACCCTCTGGGACTTTAGCCTCTTCTTGCCACAAGGATAGGTACCCCCTTCCTAGCGTGGCAAACCCAATGCCCGAACCAAGGTGGGGGGAGATGAGAGTAATAATGATGGAAAATGGTAAGTATGGAGGGAATGGACGATGACCTTTCACAAACCCACCCAATGGAAACTCGTCCTAAAGAAGAATCAACTTACTAGGGCATTATGTCACCCTCACAAGTATGAACAAGTTAAAGAGCATAATTTCCAATCAAACGTTATGAAATGAAGGAGAATTCAGTGGAACATGTTATAGTGCTTCATAAATCAGAGTGACACATACCATGATACACAGACTCATTACCTCATGGAGCAAGACTTACTTCTCCTTCAGGACCAGGCTGATGGGATGAATGCTGCTGCTGCTGATAGGTGGGATGCACTGAAGAAAAGATGGGCCCTCCAGAGCCATGCTCAAGTCATTTGGCTCTCGACACTCCATGTATAGGACCTGTGGGCCTCAAGACCTAATTTCCTTAGTTATCCCTGGGATAGGGGATAACAGGTAGCACTGATTCAACATTTCCCATGGTGAAAGAAGCACTTCGACATTCCACACACTCTAAGTCCCTAGCATGGGTTCGGTCACGACACATCGGTTAGGTATAGTTTGGGTGATACAAGTAGTTGATGGTCATGCCCAACTAGTAAGGTCACATAGGTGTCGCATGAGGATTAAGCTTCTTAAGTAGTATGGGATGCTCAAATGTCACAACAATACACCATTCATCAAAGGAGCCGATGGAGTTGAGTTGGGAAAGGCATCGACAATTCAAGTGGGGGAGAATGCAAAGACCCTATTTGAGTTGCCACTGGCAGTGGCATGGAAGATGGTGCACCGAGCAAACTTGGGCAAGGGTGCACAACGAGTCTATATGTTTGGAATCATTGGTGACCAATTCACGGTGATTCATGAGACAATCAAGATAGTGTATTAGTTTGGTGTGGACTAGGAGGACCAAATATGTCTAGCCTAGTAGGCACAAACGATCGACAAGGCATTGCAATGCAAACTTGGTGGAGCAAGACACAATCTAACAATGTAGTGGACAATGTGTTATCTGTGGCAACACTGTTGATGAGTGTACTGAAGGTATGTGGACACATGTTGCCACTAGGAACACGATCTTCAGAGGACTATCATGGGTTGGGATAAATGGATGACGACATAGTCCTACATTGGGTAGTCAGTTATTCAAGTGTTACTGGCTCGAGGGAGGTGATAGAAGGTTTCCTATGTTTGGGTGGCAATGATGCAACGTCCCCTATGGTGAAACGACACTTCGACATTCCACACACTCTAAGGTTCTTGACTTGGTTTCGATTGGGACATGTCGGTTAGTCACAGTAGTTTAGGTGATAAGAGCGGTTGAAGGTCATGCCCAACTAGCAAGGTCATGTTGGTGTTGCACGATGACTAGGCTTCTTGAGTGGTATGGGATGGTCAAGTAGAACGAAAATTCTAGCTCTGTGTTCGATACAGTGTTGGATAACTGATCTTGTTATTCTTGTCACAAGATCACTAATACATATTTAGTTGGTTGCCAAGGCCATCTTCCAACAACAACAAAATGGATTTTTGAACTCTCTTTGCATCATGACTTTCCTGACTTTCCTCATCTAGTTTCCAAAGTGGGGACACTTTCAAATAAATAAGAAGCAATTGATATAGTCTTGAGTAGTGCGCTTGCATTAGAGGACACACTAGGTCTCCACAAGAACACATGCCTAGCTCAAATGTAGCTTTGAGAAATGTGCTTTCTCCCAACAAAGGAGTCCAAGCCTCCATTAAAGAACATGCCCAACCAAGAGGATGGCCATGCACAACTTGAGAACATATAAAAATATATAAATGTATAACTACAAATGTATTTTATGATTCATATCCATTACTTATGTAAATTATAATTGTTTGTGTTATGTGAATGAATTAATGATATCTTTATTTGAAAACATAATAAATTATTATCTTTAATATCCTAATAATGGATTTAAAGGGTTTTGATGGTTTTTATATTGGCCATCTCTTCTTTGTTTAATCCATACGCACATTTGATTATTACAAAATGAGCTAGATCACTAAATGAGGAAACCCTAGATAGGGTTGAGTCACATAACTAAGCTCAAAGAAAGATACTCACAATAACACCATATGCTATTATCAATTAATAACTAGTGCATCTATTACAAAGGAGTTTACTTCATATATTATTGTTCATTAAGCAAACTGTTTCCACTTATGAATGTGGGATAGATTGCTTTACACAAAAAATGAACATTAACATATTCCAGAGTCATAAAGTGTCTTTATTACATAGTAAACCTTATATCTCTAATACCCCCTCATAAGGTGTACAATGCTGAAACAAACTGAAATCAAATACATATATTGAATGTAAAACCCATAAATTGAACACTAAACATTAGTAACATCCTTTAAAAGCTTCTTCTATGAACACAATTCCTGGACTAGTTTGACCTCCATCACACTGCCTCATAACTGTCGTAACGGTGTAGCCGCTGAGTTGAATTCCCGAGTTCCTAGATTCTATCTCCTTGAACTCTTGAATACAAAATCCCCCGAAGTCAATTATTGGACAACAATCCACATGCTTGTTACATAACCTCACTAGTAGACTGCAATCCACATGCATGTCTCTCCAACTAACGAGGGATCTTTCCCTAGATCCATGACTTTTGAACCAACTGGTAAACAATCCATTTTGAGTTGTTAACTATTCCCTTGTTGTCTTCAAACCACGAGCTTCCTAAAATGCACAAAATCCCTTTTATTCAGTAGATTCTTCACCACCGCCAACATTTGGTGGATCTTCAATCATGGCTACACTCGCTATATGTTGTCTATCTTTGGCCTTTCTCTTAAGAATTCCATTGGCTTGCTATCTACATTTCCACGCTGTATGACCCAACTTCTTGCAATAGTGGAATTTTATTTCCTCTGTCTTTTGCTTATCTATTGCGGTTGTTTCTTGCATAGAATGCAAGTTCCGGTTGGCTATCACCTTCAACGATTCTCTTTTATTCTGCTAGTAATGCTGCAAGCATCATAATCCAAGATACCACATTTTGTTCTGACATTTAGTCAAATGCTTTGCGAACATACTCAAACTCGTCAGACTTAGCATACATAATGAAATCCTTGGTTTCTAAAAACATGCCACAAGTTTTAGATCCTATCTGAATGGTGTGGGGCATGGACTTGTTTTCCTTCTATCACCATTTTCTTGTTGGCACAACCATACAAGAGGAATGCATAAGTAGAAAACTCCGTTGTAATTCCTAATCGATCCATGCCATGTAGAATGCCCAACACTTCTTTCATTCGACCTAGTGCTATAGATACTACAAATCTGAGAGAGATCAACCGTAGATTTGTAATAAAACTCTTGCTGCCTCCTCAAATTGTGGCACTTTGTGGCTCTCAGTTTATTGAAGTCACAAGAGCGGAAACCTTGTATTTCAAAGGCGCGAGACTCTTGATACATATTCTTGCTCTGATACCATATTACAAAATGAGCTAGATCACTAAATGAAGAAACTCTAAATAAGGTTGAGTCACATAACTAAGCTCAAAGAAAGATACTCACAATAACACCATGTGATATTATCAATGATCATAAAGTGATTTTATTACACAATAAGCCTTATATCTCTAATATTGATAACACAAGTCATGGTTTTATTGCATCTTAATAGAAAAAGACAAGTTTTGAGTCATTTTCATTTCACGATTCTTTTGTCAACAAATATATTGCTTAACCTTTCTAATGTGAAGAACAAGATTGGAATTTAAGTTTGATAACGAGTTGTAAATAAGAATTAAAATGTAACATAATGTTGTCAAATATATGTTTTATTTGTTTGTGATAATTTATTTGCGACAATTTGTCTGAAAATTTATAAATTATTTATAATATTTGAAAAAAAATGTCATGTAGTATGAATTTAAAGTGTTTTGTATTGGTTAAGAGTTTGTATTTTTCGGACAAGTTAATGGTTAAAGATCCAAAAGCATCTGATAGAAGTGTAAGTTTGCTCCTTTACGAACTGTAAGTGAGTTATATAAGTGGAGTGATTTTCCTCGAATTTAATGATTTATTTGCACATTCTGAGGGTAGCTTATTTAAATCCTTTGTAGGTTGGAAAACCTAAGTTAACAATTGTTTTTCCACCTTCAGAAAAAATTAAAAAAGTTAAAGTCATAATGAGGGATTGAGTAAGTGTATGAGACCCCTTTGTTTGTGGGACAAGGGATCCCCTCCACGCAACGATTTTACTGCTAAAGTCTACAGAGGTATACATACCCTACCCCCTATAGATTTGAAATTGTGACCTCATAAGAGGAAACACATGTTCTTAACTATTAGCCCCATTTAGGTTCTATATAAACAATGCATTCAAGATTCTCCTTACTTTACATTGTATATTGCATCGGAAAAGGAGTATAAAACAATGTAAAATAAATTATATTGACTAAAGAAAAAGTAAATTGGAATAAGTTAATTTTCAAATTTGTTAATATAAATCGTTTGAAAATATTATAATTATTAAAATATGTTATTGGTTTCCATTTTTAACTTTATTTTGTATATAATTATTTTATTAATCATTTTTAAACAATATAAATTTATAAAATTATGATTTGAAAATATTTAAATTATACATATATAAATTTATCAATTGCATATTCATATTTCCAACCTATTTTTATTAATTATTATATCTTTACAAATGGATATTATAAATTTATAAAATTATGATTTGAAAATACTTAAATTATACAAATATAAATTGAACAATTACATATTCATATTTCCAACCTATAAACCTATTTATATTAATTATTATATCTTTACAAATAGATAATATAAATTTATAAAATTATGATTTGAAAATACTTAAATTATACAAATATAAATTCAACAATCATATTTGCAACCTATTTTTATTAATTATTATAGGTTTACAAATAGATAATGCTCACTTGTTTTATTATTTAGTACTTATCTACATAATCAATAATGTTGACTTACTTTATTTTGGAGTAAACGTATATTTACTTTAATCACATACAATCTTATTAATCTTGAGAAAGTGTTGGAATTTTCCTCTTTCAATTCTTTACGAGTGTTTGGTTATGTAATTACTTTATTGACCATTGTTAAACAATATATAAATTTTAAATGACTCTGGTAAAAAAAATAATTGAAATTATAACAATCACCCTTTCATAATTCCAATTATAGTGTTTTCATTTATATAAATTTTAAATGATTGTGGTAAAAAATAATTGAAATTATAACAATCACCCTTTCATAATTCCAACTATAGTGTTTTCAATAATCATTATGAAACAATATATAAATTTTAAATGACTCTGGTAAAAAATAATTGAAATTATAACAATCACCCTTTCATAATTCCAATTATAGTGTTTTCATTTATATAAATTTTAAATGATTGTGGTAAAAAATAATTGAAATTATAACAATCACCCTTTCATAATTCCAACTATAGTGTTTTCAATAATCATTATGGGCTTATTGTTTCAATTTATATTATATAATATATTGTTTTAATAATGATATATGTTATACATTATAGATAATGCTGGTTTACTTTCATTTACTTTATTCATATGCAATTTTATTATACTTACCTAAGTTATAGTTACATAGCAATGGATATGTTGATTCAGTATTAGTTTTATTTGACTTATTTAAATATTAGTGGTTTAATCAAAGTTTTAACAAAAACATTTTTGGTAATTATATATTTTTGGTAATTATTAGTTTAAAATATTTTTTTTTATGTTTGATTGGTAGTTCAAATGACCCTGATATTGCAGAGTGACCCAAATTTTGCACTTCAATTTTAATTTAAAGCATAAGTTTGCATGGTAATTTTTTCCAAACTGAGAAATGCTGGAAAAGTAATGCTAGCATTACTTGTAAACAATAAATGTTTGATTTTATTTGGTAATTTTTCCCCAATGAGAATGCTACCATGTACAGTGGCGGTTTGTTGAGTGACAATGTGGCGGTCTGCACGCTGGACATGGTATAACATGCAATTTCACCCTGCATGGATGCTAATCACCAAGTGGCTCTGCAACTCAAATGCATATGCATATGAAGCCACAACTGTCTCTCTTTAAACCCTAGGAGGAGCTGAACAGAAACAGAATTTAGAGAATCCTTTTGTTTTGCGTAGTGGTTGCGCTTTTGTAATTTGCTAAGTTGCTTATTATATGGAATAGCCTTCTGGACGTCGGAAAGAGCCGGCACTGAGGGCAGGATTCCAACAGAAATACTTGAGGCGCTTGGTAGCCATGCTTAGCCGTGGGAGAATCGATCAACGCGCGACCAGGCTCTCGGCTCGAAGTCGAGCCCTAAAAGCGGCTGCGGATCGGCGCTGGGCCTTCCTAAGAAAATACCTTTTCAGGTTACACAAATCCGGCTTCCAACGACGAGTAGTTAATTCGAGAGGGGATTCCCTGGTCAAAAGGAAGTCGGTGTCTGTCAAAGCCAGGCCCTGCAAACCGAACGCTGATCGCGATATTTCTGGCAAGCAGTTGCCCGGACTGCAACTCATAGTAGAATGCTCATGCTGCTTGCCACGACTCCGTATCAGGTCGAGATCGAATCTCGGGCTGCACAAGCAAGGGTGAAGGGCGTTTAGCACACAACATTAGGCAGTATAATGTATAAATGTTGGAGAAAGAACACAAAATCTTACACAGTGTCAGGTGTGGAGCGTTTCTAAAGACATTCTCCGCATAGTCTGGAATTTGGATTTAGAAATTGGTTTTAGTTAGTTTGCCAATCTATCGGTGCTCTGTAAATCTTATATTCCCGGATAATCTAAGGCGGCTCGTTTGTTCATCCACTGTAAATTGAACTCAAAGGGCTTATGATTCTCAAATAAAAACGCACATGAATGCCAACATATTCAAAGCGAACGAGTCCCCAGTTAATTTGTAAAAGCGCAGCGTCCCCGGATTTGCCCTGCAGTGCCCGTGAGCACACCTATTCTTCCCATCTTCTCCATCGACCTTGCAAAATCTGAGAAAAATGACGAGCTCTGCAATTCCGTATTGACATATGCTTGCGCCTCGTTGTTGGTCAGAAGTGCAGCATCAGCTCTGTGCTTCTTTAAATTCACGTAATAATGCGTGTCAAATATTCTAGAGCTACCTGGATCCATCTCTACTATTGTCGTTTTGTCCCCAGTCTTGCATTTTATCTTGAGTTGAGCTGCATAATATTTGTCCAACGACGGATCCATATCTCCTTTTCCGGTAAAATTGCTAAAGGAGGTGCAGTGGGAAATCCCTATAGTGTGGGCGCCTGCACCGAGTATTGGTATATATAACTTGAGAATACGATGCCATAATAAAAATCAATCCCCTTATAACAGATCGAAAAATAATGGGCGTGGAGTATGGAGAGTACTGCATTACTTACCTGATAACACAACCAGGGCCTTAACATCAAGACTATTGCCCGCAAATATTGATGTGAGTTGCCAGAAATTCCTGGTGGGCGGAGGAATTTTAGTGAGAGTTTCGTTCGCGATAGACACCACTCCATTTATGATAGGTATACGGCACATGAATATGGAAGTTGCAGCTAAATATTCAGGTTTAAGGATCTCAGATACGAAGATTAACTTGTTTCTTGTGAACTGTTCACCTATTTCTTTACCAAGATATAAGGAAGCCCTGTAATTATTTGCGCAGGTGAAAAAGGAGATTCTATCTTACCGATCACTATATCGAATGAGTTGGTAAAGGGACCGATGCCTCCCTCGGGCCCTAGTCACAGAGGCAACGCGGCTCCAAATGATTATTCACAAGTGCAACGACTCAAATACTTTACAGTGGGCTTATCTCCCTATGTAAAATGCATTCTTCACGATGATTAGAATTACTACAACCAACAGATCTGAAACTGTCAGTTGATGGAAGGAGGTTATAAGTGACGGAAAACTTCTACTAAAATTGATGCACAAAGCTTAGAAGAGGAGGCAAATTTTTGTTTTTAGATTACACCAAGAAAGTGACTACACATAGTGAGTCAGAAGGTCGTACTTAAGATCGCCCAATCGTGACCACCGTTTGGCGTCTAACGATTTTGGATACACTTCTAAACAGACTTCTAAACAGAGAAGCGATGATGAAGATTTGCTTATCAGGAATATATATATAATTATAAAACCCAAATATTTAATTATTAATTAAGTCTAAAGGTATACTTATTGGCAATGGGCACTATTAATGACTTTTTAATCTAAAATTCTAATCTGATAGCTAACAATTGAAGATACTGGTATATTCTTAGTCGTCCTCCCAAATCAATAAATGTGATTTACTCTTCATAACTTTCTTCATAACTTCCTTGTATTTTTGAATGCATCCTGTTTACTTTTTAACATTTACCTAATCATATTAAGAAATTACTGTAGCATCATATAATTACCACGTTTAGATTATTAACAGACACTACTTCAACTTCCTCCTCAAGTGTCCATGTGTCTCAGTTATCCACGTGTTTCATATTCGATGGCTGGCCGATCCACTGAACGTTTCATTTTCGAGCGTAGATATCTTTCGGCGTTCTCAGCCGATACCTTTCAACATTCTCAGCCGGGAATTAGCGGCTGTGCTGGTATACTATCCACTAGAGAGTTAAAATTATGATCTAAACTGGGAATGTTCCCTTGATTTTACTAGAATAAAGTACAATGTAAAGTTATCTATATATCAATATCGAGAGAAAAAAATCTGGAGGCCGATTGAATATATCGGGAGCAGAAAATGACCATTTATAGATTCCATCCATTAATGGGCTCTGCTTTGAAGCTGTCGCTGAAGGATTTGTAAGTGCAGATTATGAAACCTTGACGAGTTCTGCGGGCATTGATTTTACAAAATCTGGATGATCATCGGATCAATTATATGTATCGATAAATATTTTTCTTTGTAATACTGATCAGGGAAGGCAGGCTGCTTGAACGCGATTTTGTTTTAGGGTGGCAGTCGATTTTGATGCTGGATATGTGAGGAAGTTTCTACTATTACATTATGCAGTCTGTTGTTGTTATTGTTTCTGCACGTAGACACTGAGAAATCCTTGAATTCAAAGACCTGTAATCTGAGTCTGTGGTCATTCAATTTGTGGCCATTTCAAAATTGTATATTGATGTTTATATCAGAGATTGGTAAGGAGAAAGCATGAAAATTTGAGAGATTCATATAATGAAAATGCCTGTGTTTTTTTTCTTGTATTCTTGTGTTTCATAATTTGTTCATGTGTTTCATAATTTGTTCCAGAAATTGATTGCTATTTCATTATATATATATATATATATATATATATATATATATATATATATATAAAATGATTTATCTTTACAATTGTCATTCTTCATTTGAATGATTCTTATTTGAGATTGCTGAGTTCATTGTACATGCATGTCTATACAAAATTCTACAAGAATTGGACCTCCTAGTCCATATGTTTGCATGCCAATTTGCTCGTGTGTTGATAATTTTGGAGAGGATTTAGCATTTCTAAAGGTTAGTCTCAGTATATAGAAATAATAATGTGAAATAAAAAACTTATCATATATGTAGGTTCACATTTTTCTGGACACGTCACACTTTCAACAACCAGTACATGGCAATAAATGTATGCTCTCTGTATAGCACGACAACACATATATATGCAACCACACATGACAAGCTAGCTATGATTTGTCATCTACTTACCCGTCTTGTTACAGATGTGGCGGGGGCTATAAAATCTATAACAACAAAGCTAATAGATATATGCATAACTTTTATTTTATTATAACTGCATAGCAGCATGTATAGGATGCCATGCAGCATTGTTAATTAATATAATCTTTTCAAAATGGTTGCCTAAAATTGGATGATACGAGATTTAATTATGTGTAATGTCAAACAATACAGTGCCCCAACGTCAATAGATTCATAAGGGATTAAGGGATTCACATGGAATGACATTTTTTAAAAATAGACTTAAAGTGATCAAGTGGATATTTTTCAAGTGATTTTGGGATATTGTTTTTCAATTTTTATCACTATTGGAATTTGATTTAAGCTTAAAGGAGTTGGATTTATTAGCAAGGAATGAATAGTTTTAAATCATGTTTAATTTTCATAGGAATTTATTTGGTCCTTTGAGATTGATGAGGTATTGATAGGTAATGGTCAAATATGTGAGGGTTGAATTAGAGACATAAGTAAATCAAAACCCACACTCTTATCATTCTCAAAATTAGACATTAATGGTTACACTCTATAATATATCTATGGAGGATAATATGGGGTATTCTTAGCGATCTATGTCAATTACTCATTATTATATTATTTCATCTAACTACATAGTGGGTCTATTCCAAGATTATGACCACATTACATTCATTATCCCCATGAGTACCTCCCTAGGTATCCCATATTATCGTCCTTAAGTACATTACAAAACCCCCATCATAGCTACAATTTTAGTTTTTTTAGGTCTTGGTCTAGCAACAAGTTGGGGTGCTTGTCATAATGATGGCATGGGTTCAAATCTCAATCCTGACGAGCATGCCCTAGACCAAGTGATTGTGGCTAGTTTTTGTAATTGCGACTCAGTGATTCACTATTAAGGAATGTTAGAATTCACTTTGTACCCCTACTTGTCAAGCTAAGGACAAGTAACATTTGTTAGTACTTAAAAAAATAGATTTTTGATTTTTGGTTACATAAGGTTATTTGTAAAAACATGTCCTTTAACAATTTAGTTTTCTGTAAAAAATTATCTTTCAATAATGAAGAATCTACAATAAATCCATGATCAAAATTGAAAAGGGAATAACATACATAGCCCATAATGATATCACAAATGCATCGAGAGGTGAGAATGCCCAAAAAATAAATTGAGATATTCAAGTTGAGTTTTATAGAAAGAGGAGTAAACATTCAAGGTGAGTGTTAAAGGAAGATGATCAACATTTTCTTTCCAACATAGTGTAAAAAAATTGTCACAAAGTTCCAACATTTCTCATGAAGATGTTGAGACAATGACAAACTACAATGAAATAAAGGGGATATTATGGGGCACGTCACACCAACATGATGTGCATCTAAATACCTACATGATCCAACTAAATGGATATATATATAAATTCACCTAAGCTCTTCCCACAACCATTCACTCTTTAACAAGTACTTTAGTTGTCCATCAAGCTAATTTCAGGAAATGCTTAATCTTATGTGTGTTTCAATGGCTTAAGGAAGATAACGTTGATAAACTCCCATCCCCGAGTCATCAAGCATTGTGGATACCTACATCGATGTATTTGAGGAACCCCATGGGTTACCACCCCCTTGTGAAACTCAAAAGAATTATTGACCTCATACCCAATAAAACCCTCCACAACTATCCAACCTACCACCTCTCCTCCATTGAGAATGTTAAGCTTAAGAAAAAACTTCAAACTCTCATTAATGAAGGACAAATTCATCCTAGTACCCCTTCTTGTGGGTCTCCACCATTTACTATTCCCATGAAGGAGCAATATGAATGGATCCATGTCACAAATTATCGTGCTCTCAACATAATCATTATCAAGAATCAATACCCATCGCCTCATATCAATGACCCCCTAGATATTAGCTAAAAGGTGTATGGTATTTCATCAAGTGTGCATGGGATCTTGTGACAGTTGGAAGATGATGTTTAAAACCAAGTTTGGTCTATATGAATGACTCGTAAGTCACTTTGGCCTCACAAATTCTCCCACCACTTTTATGCATCTCATTAATGACAAGTTTTGTCTATATGTAGACAAATGTAATGTGGTATATTTATATGACATTCTCATATTCAACAAGGTCCATAAATCCTACTTCAACCAAACTTCTATTGCATACTTGGGCATCATAGTTGATCAAACAATCAATTGCATTGATCCTGCCAAGATTAGTGCACTTACTCATTGGCCCCCAACTACTTCAACAAGTGATATGCAAAGCTTCTTTGGTAGCTTGAACTATTACTGAAAATTTATTAGCCATTTGTCTCATATTTCTTTCCCATTACATCAACTCTCCAACTAGAAATATTTCACCTGGTCTCCAGAGGTGTAGTGAGCTTTTATCATCTCAAATTTGCATCATGTTCCAAATTAGTGCTCAAACTACCTGATCTATAGTGCTCCTTTGAGATAGAGACAAATACTTCTCAATTTGTTATTGAAGTTGTACCTAAACAGGGAGGACATCCCATCTCCTATCATTTTGAAGCATTAAATTACAACACATGACAAAGAATTTTATGCTTTGATCCAAGCCCTCAAGAAATGGATCCATTATATTCTTGATAGGGAGGCCATCCTTCACACCGATCAACATCCTCTTATTTTTCTCAAGTCTCAATCTAAATTGCAAGAACAATGCCATGTGAAATGAGCATCTTACATACAATAGTTCCATTTGGTGATTAAGTATAAGAAGGAAAAAACAAACATGATGGTTGACATGCTAAGTAGCCCTCTCACATGTGCCTTGCACATTCTCAATATCTAGTGTGCTGCCTATGAATATTGGAAATATATTTATGCCTCCAATCCATTTTCAGTACCTTCCTCACCACATTGCAAAACCCCATAATCATCAATCAAACCCCTTTCTTAGATTACACTCTAGGATTGATAACTATACAAGCTCAACCAACCTAGTGTCCTTACAACCCTGCCCACCTTATACTCCTTAAAGAGGTGCACTCCATCTCATATGATGGTCATTTCAACACCTTCAAAACCCTCCAATACCTACAATGCTACTTCTATTGGCCTTTCATGCAAAAGCATGCAAATGATTTCATCTGTTGTGTTTTGTGCAGTTGGTCCAAAACAAAAAATAGTAAATTGTCCCTCTAACATCCATTGCGTCTACCAACCATTTCTTCTCCCATCTCACCCCTGGGATTCCATCTCTATGTATTTTATTAGTGGGATTCCCACTTTCTTCCATAAGCATCACTACATCTTTGTCAATGTTTTTCATTTATCCAAGATGGCCGTTTATTATTCCCTACACCAAAGTGGTAGATGCCTCTAAAGTTTTTGATTTATTATTTCACCATGTTTTGACTTTGGACAGGCTTTGGACTCCCTTCCACCACCATTTTCGATTTGAGATTCTTGTTTTCTTAGTTATTTTTGGAAAACACTCTAGAAATTGTTAGGTTGTCAACTTTGTTACTCTACTGCCTTCCACTCTTAAGCTGATGGCCAAACCCAAGTAGTCAGCCAAATAGTGGTCCATTTCCTCCACACTCATTATAGTGAAAATAAACATTGGGACACCTATCTCCATGTCATTGAACATAGAGACAACCACATCATCCATTCCTCCACTAGTCACTCACCCTTTGAGATTTGTTATGGATATTAACCCTTTTCCCTACATGAAATTACCATCACCCTACCTCCACCTATCTCCTCACATCAACATAAGGAACAACATCACACTACCTCCTTTGTCCAGTGTATAATTGTTGACATACACTTCAAGGTACACACAATGTTACAACGTTATTAGGAAAATTACAAAGAATTCCATTATCACCACCGGATTTCATCTCCATTCCAAGTTGGAGATTGAATAATATTGTATCTCAACAAGAAAAGGTTCAAGAGCCAAAAACATCATAAGATTCATCCAATTCACTATGGTCCTTACACCATTCTTGAATAGATTGGTGACAAAGCTTTTAAGCCAAATCTTCCCCTTGAGCCGAGGATTGACAATGTGGTGAATGTTAGCCAATTGAAATTATATGAACCATCCCATTTGGAGGATGTTCCACTCTCTTATCCAAACCATAATATTCTAATTTTTATCCCCGTTTAGAGAAGGACACTATAAGGACCCTACATGAGGTGCCATTGGCAGTGCCATGATGAAGGGTGCACTGGACAAACTTGTCTAAGGGTGCATGGTTAGTCTATATGTTTGGTAGCCTTTCTCACTAACTCATGGTGATTCATGCGACAATTAGGATGGCGTACTAGTTTGGTGTGGATTAGGAGGACCAAGGATGTTTAGCCTAATAGGGGTGGGGGACTGAGGAGGTATTGCGATGCAAGCTTGTTGAAGGACAATGCAATCTAGTAATGTGGTGGATAATGTGTTATCCATGGCAAGGCAACGACATTGATGATTTTACTAAAGGTACATGAACACCTATTACCACTAGGTACATGATATTCAAGACTATCACATGTTGGTTGAGATGGATGTCAACACAATCCTACATTAGGTAGCCAGTTGTTCCAGTGTGATTGACTTAGGGGAGGCAACAAGATGTTTTCCTATGGTTTGGTAGCACTGATGCAACATCATCTATGGTGAAATGAATACTTTGACATTCCACACACTCTAATATCCCTAGCTTGGGTTTGGTAAGGACACATCAATTAGGTATAGTTTAGGTGATACAAGTGATTGATGGTCATTCCCAATTAACAAGGCCATGTAGGTGTCACATGACGACTAATCTTATTGAGTACTATGGAACACTCAAGTGGAGTGAAAAGTCTATCCTCGTGAAAAATGGTACTAGAGTCATGTTCAAATATTGCAATTGTGGAAGTGTCCATTCACTCACCAACACCCCTTTCATCTGAGGAGTCGATAGAGTTGCGTTGATGGGAGAATCAACAATTAAAATGGGGGAGAATGTATGGACCTTACTTGAGTTTTCATTGGTAGTGGCATGCCAAATGACGCATCGAGCAAACTTTGGTAAGGGTGCACAATGAGTCTATATGTTTGGTAGCCTTGGTGACCAATTCATGGTGATTAGTGAGACAATTAGGATAGTGTATTAGTTTGGTGTGGACTAGGAGGACCAAAGATGTCTAGCATAGTAGGGGATAATGATCGACGAGACATTTCAATGCAATCTTGGTGGAGGACAATGACAATGTGTTATCCATGGAAATGCAACATCGTTGATGAGTGTACTGAATTTATGTGGACACATGTCACCACTAGGTACATGATATTCAGAGGACTGCCACATGTTGGCCTAAATGAATGATGACATAGTCCTACATTGGGTAGTCAATTATTCCAGTGTGGATGGCTTGGGGGAGGCGATAGAAGGTTTCCAAAGTTTGGATGGTGATGATGCAACGTCCCCCATGGTGAAACGAGACTTTGAAATTCCACACACTCTAAGGTCCCTAGCTTGGTTTCGATTGAGGCATGCAAGTTAGACGTAGTTCAGATGATAAAAACAATTAATGGTCATGCCCAACTAGCAAGGTCATGTTGGTGCTACACTGCAACTAGGGTTCTTGAGTGATATGGGAGGCTCATGCAGAATGAAAATTCAATCCTCATGATTGACACATTGTTGATTAACTGCTCTTGGCATACTTCACACAAGATCAATCATACATATTTAGTTGGTTTCCAAGGCTATCTTCCAATAGCAAGAAAATGAATTTTTGAACTCTCTTTGCATCAAGACTTTACCCATGTAGTGTCTAAAGTGGGGACACTTTCAAATAAACAAGGAAGAGTTGATATAATCTTGAGCAGTGTGTTTTCCTTAGAGGATGCACCAGGCTTCCACAACAACATGTTCCTATCTCTAATGTAACTTCGAGCAATGCACTTGCTTTTAACAAAGGAGTCCAAGCCTCCATTAAAGAACATCCCCAACCAAAAGGATGGACATTCACAACTCAAAAACACATAAAAATATATAAATGTGTAACTGCGAATGTATTTTATGATTCATATCCATCACTTATGTAAATTCTACTTTTTTTTTATTATGTATTTTGCAAGTGAATTAATGATATCTTTAATTGAAAACATAATAAATTATTATCTTTAATATCCTAATAATGGATTTAAATTGGCTATCTCTCCTTTGTTTAATCCATATGCTCCTTTGAGAACACAAGTCAAGGTTTTATTGCATCTTGGAAAGGATAAGTTTTGAGTCATTTTCATTTTGTGATGTATTCTATTCACAAATATATTGCTTAACCTCTATAATGTGAAGGAAAATATTGTAATTTAGGTTTAATACAAAGTTGTAAATACAAATTAAAATGTAAAATAATGTTGTTAAGGATATTTTTTATTTGTTTGTAATAATTTGTTTGTGATAATTTGTTTGACCAGTTATAAATTGTTTAACAATATTTGAAAAGAATTTGCTAATGCAATATGATTTTAAATTGCTTTTTATTAGCTACCAGCTTGTCTTTCTTGGATGCAAGGAAACATGGTAATGACCCAAGATCCATAAGCACCTAATACAAGTGTAAGTTTGGTCCTTTACGAACCACCAATGAGTTATTATAGGTGGAGTGATTTCCTATAATACAATGATGTATTTGCATGCTCTGAGGGTAGATTATTTAAGTTCTATGTAGGCCAAAAAAACCTAAGTTATCAAATATTTTTCCATCTTCGAAAAAAATAAAAATAGAAATAAATTTAACATCACAGTGAAGAAGAAAATAATATAAATAAGGCATTGCAAGATGCTTCTTAGGTTACATTGTAAATTGCATCACATGAAGGGGAAAGAGGTATAGGACACAGTAAGATAAATTACATTGGTAAAATAAGTAAATTGGAAATGTTGTGGTACTTATGATTCTTTTTCAAACCATTGATATGTGCATTTTGAAAATATCATAATTATTAGTCCCTGCCGTAGGCATATAGGGACTATAGCGATCGATAAATCATTGAATTCATATTAGTCTATCCTTTGACCACAAATATTTCCATATTATCTATTGTTGGAACCAGGGAACTGAAAACATCGATTTTTATATAAAAAAAGTACCATATTTGTCATGATCTGATTGGACAAGGGATTGGAGGTCTTATTTCCAGCTTCGCTATTCCCAATGTTATTTATGTTGGCATATCCAAAGTATTTGATCGTATATGGTCTTTTTGAATCATATATTTTGTTATGCATTTGTCGAAGGTGGATTAATGCTAGCATTAATTCGAATGTTTGGTTTAGCATTTTATGCTAGGTAAATTTATGGCAATGTTTGATATGGTGGCATATCCAAAGTTTGGCCTTCCAATACATTCTCTGGTGTTCGAACTATTGTTATAAAAAATATAATATTTTTTTTGGGATACGTCAGAGACCTGCCACATTGCATTTTTTTCTTAAATGTTTACAGAGCATTTCTGACAAACTTGAATGTTTACCTAACAGGTTTGGTAGTGTTGAATGGTTACTTAACAGGCTTGTTACAAGATACTTTCTTCCATTTTTTAAATTTATATGCTTCAATGACATTGCTGGTTCACTGGTCCATGCTTATTTTTTGCATCTCCACTGATTTCTTATTTGCATGTTGTTGTTGTTCTTGCTTTCCTATTCATGTTGTTGTAGTTTGCACGTTTGGGTTTCTGCAATCCCGATTGGAACATCGTCATTCCTGGGGGAGTGGTTGCTGCTTGATTCTTTCTTCGCTGTATGCTGTTTATTGTTGTTTGATTCGACTTTGTAGGGTTCCGGTCCCGTGCCTATAGTTGGGACTTTTGGTGCTTCTTAGATGGGTTGTTATTTGTTGGTTGTTCTTGTTTGCCTAGGGTTTGCAATGTTGGGATGCTGCATCCGCAGTTGGATCTCTAGTTACATTTTTTGCAGTGGAGTCTGCATAGAATACTATTAATATAAAATAACAGACTAAAAAATCGCAGTCGATGTAAATTGCATCTCTTACGCGTTGAACTAGAGTTTGTCGGCCTCAAAGTATATTTCATAGCTGGCGATGCTTTTTCCATGGATTCTGTGTTACTATGGTTTCATAGTTATGAGAGTAGATTTTTCTGTGTGAGCGATATAGTTGTTCTCTCCCTTTTATTTTCCTCTTGTAAACTACATTTTTGGCTCTATAGTTTCTCGCCTTTTTGTGGTCATTCCGATCGACCGTCGTTCGGTTGCATACTTAGCCAGATTTATGGATGTGGCTTCGCGGATAAGTTCTATCGAACTATGATAGGTCGTGTTCGGTGTATACATTAGCATTCCTGAATTAGTTTTCTTTAAAAGAAGGGCTCCTGGACAAAATAGATTAAAATTTATCAAATTATAGGTTTCCTGGACAACATAAATTAAACATAGGAAATATGTAATTTTATAAAGTAGATATATAAAGCATGCATGGAGCTCTCATCCCATACTTAGCCAGTTTTTGGATCACGGGTTCTCGGGGTGGCGGGTTGAAAATTGGGCTTCTGTTGTTCCGTTCCCTACAAATAGCACGAAGAGTTCCGCGATACAAAAATTAACAATCAGACTTGTGGACTATTTGAAGTTTAAGGGCCTCATGTCCAAAAAATTTAGTATTCTCGAAAAAGTTTTCTTTACGTACGTTTTACATACGCTCGTGGACAAAAACACAAAAAAAATAGTAGTAAGCATTTTTTGGATCGTGGATTCTTGTGGTGGCTGGCTGAAAATTAGGCTTCTATTGTTCCGTGCCCTACAAATAGCACAGAGAGTTCCGCGATATACAAATTGACAATCAGACTTGCAGACTATTTGAATTTCAAGGGCCTCATGTCCAAAAAATTTAGCATTCTCGAATTAGTTTTCTTTACGTACGTTTTACATACGCTCGTGGACAAAAACATAGAAAAATAGTAGTAACATCTGTTACATAGGCCTCCATCCCCGCTACCTTCCGCCCTTCCCAATAGACATTAATTATGCTTTCAAAATTTAGAACCGACCAGACAGGTTCAAAAAGATGGGCTTTAATAACTGCAAAGCTCAAAGATATCTCCCATTAAAATGAATAGAAAAGCGAATATTATGGGATCTGGTAATTTCTTTTTACCTGTATTTTGAATTTGCGAAAAACAATATATATATATATATATATATATATATATATATATATATATATTTGCTTCTGCTGTTTTAGTTTTATTAAAAGCTTCAGCATAGTCCATGAACGTGTCACCCACAGAGGCCTTGACGTCATGTCCCTCTTTAATATTGTGCATATCTTAGATGTCAGATTTGAGAATTTGCTCGGATATGGGAATTTTAATACGTGATATTAGTCACTATTCAATGTACATATTCGAAAAGATTGGCATTAATAAGAGAAAATATTGAGAACATCTGTCATTAAAATGAATTAACACAAAATCTACGGAAGATCATCCAACGTTGCTTTTAAATACTTATTGCCATTTCTCTCTATCATCAAAGAGTTGTGCTTTAGGGCGCCTTCATTCTAATGTTCCTGGTCATGGACATGTAAGACAACTTAGAGATGCGATTGCGGCCCAGATGAAAGAAGAGAGACTGGTTTTATGTGACATGAGCTTTGAGTAAAAAAAAAACTCTGTTATACAAGAGAAACTCAAAGAGGAGGAAAAAAAAAGAACAAGTATGTTCTGATTGGTGTTCTCCCTGTGTTCGATGCTTTGGTTGGTTGAAAAGGCTGCCTAGAGATTTGTTTGTTGAATTTCTTTGTTTTCTTGTTGGGAATTGTAATGGATTTTGAGGTCACGTGCAAAATAGTTCTTCGTTTAAGTATATAGCTTCTTTCAACAACATAGATTTGGCAAGTGTATCGAATTCCGCAGATCCCACAAGAATTTTTCTTCCTCGGGGGCGGCACATTTACAATGGCTTGCAAAAATGGCTTGTCATGTTCGTAAATGACACGAAATATTACTCCATTTGCGAATGTAACCAGAGGCGGGTAAGAAAAACTGTATGGGTGGATAAAATGACATATTATCACTACAAAAGTTTCTATTTCAAATTTTGATGATCTACATGTGGGTCTAGTAACCGACTTGACAGAAAGCCATGTTCTTTATCAAATTTTGTTCGTTTTCCTCCGGATGTAGTTGCAGAATCCACATATTTGGCATCACCTCTGAACATTCCATACCTTTCTGTGGGCCTACATACCTTCCATCGCTATGAGGAAAGTTATATTCTGATGCCATCTGCAAAATTTGATACACTTGCTAGACCTGTGCTGATGCGTTATGCAACATTTGATGCACTTGCCAGACCTGTGCTACCCGAAGAAGTTATGTACCTCAAGATATTTTCATTTTGCAGCTGGGTTTGATGTTTCTTCCAAATTACTCTAATAAAGCAGAGAAGTTCACCATACAAATCTTCAGGCAGGCTTTTCAACCAAACATATGATCGAATACTGGGAGAATACCAGTCACAACATACTTGAATTCCCCCCCCCTTCCATAGCTATTGTGACACAAAACAACTCCCTCCACTTTGAAATCGTCCCGAATCACATTTCTAAGTTGTCTCGGATGTCAAGGGTCAGGAAAATTGCAAGGAAAGCACCTTAAACCCTAACTTTTCGATGACAGAGGGAAATTAATACTTGACAAAGAATGGAATGTTGAATAACCAGCCATTGCAAGCAGGCCATATCTGGAAGAGACAATCTATTCAAAAAACCGGGATAGATGTAGTTGGCAGCCCCGATTAAGTGCAAAAATCAAAATTGATATTCAACTCTTTTTTTTATGAATAAAGGGTTTGAATGTCAAGAAAACTGTCAAAAAGCTTCATCAATGTACACATTTTTTATTGGTTGGCGGTAGGACAAATCACAATCTTTGTGGAAAATAACCTCAACTGTATTTTGTAACCCATCTTATTTGAATATAGAATAATTTCAGTTTATTTTTTAATAGTATTTTCCAATTTCTTGTATTTGTTTTAATTTTATTTTGTACCTTCTTCCCCTATGTCGTTAAACATGGACGACAAGCTTTTCTTTTTGCTGCCCACTACTTCAATCTAAATAAAGCCTGCTCTGTTCTTTCTTTACATTTTACATTTAAGAATAATTTTTCATAAGCCATACTTATGTGGCGCTTGCCGTGTATTTAAAGAAAGAAATTGGAGGACCCGTCCTGCTTCCATTCTTCCGGTCCCTTAAATAGAATGAATTAATGAGTTACAACAAGGCAGCTCAAGTGTTGACACAATGTTCCTGTTCAGTATGTTGGATATATTGCGGCTTCTTCTATTTGATAATATCCGTGCATATGTACTAATGTTAGTACTATTGGAATACATACAAAAACTTCCTCTTCGAAAAAGATTAGGCAATTATGTTTGGGTTTGCGGTATTAAACAACTATGTTCCCTGTTCTGTCATATAAATCTTGTAGCCAAAGAACTTTCGTAGTCTGCAATTTATGCTTTAACTGCTGATAACTCACCAGGTGTTCGAAAAGCTTAGCATTAATAAATGAATGACTGAAGCTGTCTTAATTACTTAAATCACACCAAATTTTGATTACATTTAATTTAATTTAGATATTGATGTTTATGGAGAGCCACCGTTTGCTCATGTCATTGCAAGGAATACAATATGAATAGATGATAAGGAGTTTATCTCATTGAAACCACAATGAAAATTCATGTTTCTTGTTGTGCTATGTACATCTTGCAGTCAAAATTTTCGTGGTTTCAATGAAATTTGCGAACCGCAGAGCATCCTGCAAATTGGGAGATCATTTACATTTGAAACAGAAACAATCCATTAATATATATTAGTATGAATACTATTAAGATAAATATGAAAACTTTCTCCATTAATACATACTAGTATGAATACTATTGAAATAGATATCAAACCTTTCTCTTGGGCAATACTTAGCTAGTTATCTGGCCACCAGGCCTGGGTTCACGGTACCCAACACCTATGTCCCCTGTTCCATCATATACATCTTGCAGCCAAAGAGCTTCAATGATCTACAATTTATGCTTTTACTAGTGAGAACCCAACAAGGGTTCGAAAACATTTCCATTAATAAATGGAAAAAAAGGTTTTTCGACTATCAGATACTTATCCATTTTCCCCTTTTCCTTTTCCCGTCCATTATGGATTTCTGGTTTTATACTTAGTCGTCTTTCTATGATGGGCGGTTGCAGGTTTCACGGGCTAACATATCTTCATATCCATCTGTATCTTCACATGACGAATCTGACCGATCGTTGTTCCTTTCCATACCTAGGCAATTTTATGGCCATAGTTGCCAGGTTGGCGCATACGAACTAGACTTTTCTTCTTCCCGCTCGTTATCGATTTATGGATATATACTTAGTGGCCTTTCTATGGTATTTGGTTCCAGAGTTGGTAGGCTTACATGTCTTTATCTCCATCTATGTCCTCACACGACGGATCCGGCCGACCACTATTCCTTTCCATACTTAGTCAATTTTATGGCCGCCGTTGCGGGGTCAGCGCTTGCGAACCGACTGTTTGTCGTTCCGTTATATACATATTGCACTCAAAACATCTGTGATCTACAATTCCACCGTAGGTTCCTCGTATACATTAACTTCGTTCAAAGTATCTGTTGCTGCCTTCCATCCCCAACAACTTTGCGTCCTTCCTGATATACATCGACAATGCTTTTACTAGTGACAACTGGACACAGTGGTACGAAAGATACTTTCGTGATCTGCAATTTATGCCTTAACTGGTGAAAACTCAATAGGGGTTCGAAAGCATTTTCATTAATAATCAAACACTAGATGTTCTTCTGCGAGATACTTAGTCCTTTTTCCCTTGTCTTCTTCCTGTGTATTATCAATTTCTAGTTATATACTTAGTCGCGTTTCTATGATCGTGGGTTCCAATATTGACGTGTTGACATATCTTCATATCCATATATATCCTCGTATGGAGAATTGGATAGCCCACTATTCCTTTTCATACTTAATGAATTTTATGCCCGCGATTGCCGAGTTGGCGCAATTGAACTCTGCTACTTTTTGTTCTGTCATATACATCTTCCACTCAAAATTTTCGTGATGTACAATTCCACTGCGAACTCCCTCATCCTTTTTCCCTTTTTTTCTTCCCGTGTATTATGGGACTATAAATTATGGACATGATATTTTCTAGAGCATGTACAGATTGCGCATTCCATACCTATCAACATTTTGGATCGCGGGTTCTCAGGCGGGTGGGCTCAAAATTGGGCTTCCATTGTTCTGTGCCCTACAAATAGCACCCAAAATTCCGCGATATACAAATTGACAAGCGTACCTATGGACTGGTTGACTCAACACTGCACTTCTATTGTTCCGTGTCCTCCAAACAACGCTCCCAGTTCTGCGATATACAAATTGACACACAGAGTGTAGGGCTGGCGGGGTGGAGATTGTCATTGTTTAGGAATGTTAATCCCTATGAAGTATCTAACAATATCTAAAAAATTATTTTCAATACTAAATTAGCTCTTAGTAGTGAGAAATCGACACAGAGGTACGAAACAGTTGGCACCACACCCTCCGCAATATACAAATTAACTACCGGATTTCAACACCGTCCGCTCTTCCGTGTTACAGATTTTGCATTCAAATGTTCAGAGCGATACAATTTGAACGTCTGGGCCTCACGTATTCTGCAGACACCTTGTCAGCCCATTTTAGATCCTCCTATTGCCGGGTTCACGAAATGTCCAACTCTTGGGTATTGTTTCAGGTTGGCACCAAGCTTCATTGTACCACGGTTCACAAATGTTTCAAAGTATCTGTCGCTGCCTTGCATTCTCACTAAATTCCTCTCGTTCCTAATATAGATTGGTTGTGCTCTTACTAGTGACAACTGAACACAATGGTACGAAACAATTGGCATCCGACCCTCTGCAATATACAAATTGACTACCGGGTTCACATCTTGTACTCAAAATTTCCATGATCTACAATTCCACCACGAACTCCTTAGTTCTTTTTCTCTTTTCTTCTTCCTGTGTATTATGGCTCTTTGGTTATATACTTAGTCGTCTTTCTATGAACGCGGGTTCCAACATTGGCGGGCTGACATATTTATCTCCATCTATATAATCACACGACGAATCCGACCAACTGCTATTGCTTTCCATACTTAGCCAATTTTATGGCCGCGATTGTCGAGTTGGCAGTTTCGAACTCTGCTTCTTCTTGTTCCGTGATGTACATCTTGCACTCAAAACTTTCGTTATCTACAATTCTACTGCGGACTCCTCGAAATCGCAAGATTCACTTTACCATTGTTCACAAATGTCCTTCCTAATATACATTGGTTATGCTCTTACTAGTGACTCTTACAAGTGACAACTGCACACATTGATATGAAACAGTTCACATCCAACCCTTCGCAATATAGAAATTGACTACCAGGTTCCGACATCGTCCCCTTTTCCGTGTTACAAATTATGCATTCAAATGTTCTGAATGATACAATTTGACCGTCGAGGCCTCACGTCTTCTGGGGAGACCTTGTGACCCTATTTTGGATCCTCCTGTTCACGGGCTCACAAAATCTCCAATTCTTAGTCAGTGTTTCGAGTTGGCGCATTCAAACTCTGCTACTTCTTGTTCCGTGATATACATATTGCACTCAAAATTTCCGTGATTTACAATTCCACCACAGACTCGTTGGTCCTTTTTCCCTTTTCTTCTTCCCTTGTATTATCGCTTTGTGGTTATATACTTAGTCTCCTTTCTATGATCGCGGGTTCCAGCTTTGGCGGGTTGACATATATTTATCTCCATCTATATAATCACACGACGAATCCGACCAACCGCTGTTGCTTTTCATACTTAGCCAATTTTATGGCCACGGTTGCCGGGTTGGCGGTTTCAAACTCTGCTTCTTGTTGCATCATGTACATCATGCACTCAAAACTTCCATGATCTACAATTCCAACACGAACTTGTCGAACTCGCAAGATTCACTCTACCACAACTCACAAATGTTTCAAAGTATCTCTCATTTCCTTCCATCCTCACTAACTTCCTGTCCTTCCTGATATACATTAGTTATGCTCTTACTAGTCATATACAAATTGCCCTATGGGCTGTCCTACCATACCCTCTTCGTTGTTATGCATATTGCAATGAAAAAGTTCCGAGACATACAATTTGAACCTCGCACCCTCACCTTCAATGGTTGTACCTTGTAACCCTATTTTGAAGCTTTTTTTTCCCATGCCTGTGACCTTCGTACTTTCTTACTATGCAATTAGAAACATTTCAGGCTAACAACTGACCATGCAGGAACTGTCAACATTGTCATTAATGGGCGAAACGCTCAAGATCTCCCATTATTACGCATTAAACCAATATGTGCAGAGAATTATTTTGTCCCTTCCGATTGTTCATCTCGAACACACATCATTGTGTTGGCCCACTCAAGAAATCTACAATGCTTAATCGCTCATTGCAATATCCACCATGTTCGCATTTCTATGTATGCAATTACTAGTGTTTAATGTTAACAACAAATCATGCAATAGCCGTCCAAATTGTCATTAATCAACGAAAGTCTTGAGGACATCTCCCATTCACATGCTTTGGACCAAGATTTGTGCAGGGTTATATTATCCCTTCCAAATTTTCATTTCATTCATCGTCTAGAGAAAACAAACATTCTTGTAGACTTATGGTAGCAGGTCGACAACGGTTTTGTGGAGATACAATAAATATGTTCGCACATCAGGACCAGAACTTCCAGTGGTCCAGGGCATACTTTTACTATTCATCCCATTCTGCCCAGAACGAAGTGATTTGGACCTATGGAATCGCTCGTGAAGGATGCGTCCTTGAGATTTTTGACTGTAAGGAGGTGGTCTCTTGGTGCACTGAAAAATATATTCCAGGCCAAAGAATTATTCCACTGCGCTACCATTCTCTTGTGTCTTTGTCACCTCAGGTCTTCCGCAAGATGTTAAAATTGTTGGAGCCAACATTGACGGTCAGAGGACAAGACTGCAAGCAGTTTCTAGAAAAAAATGATAATGGGTTGGACATCTTAGTTGACTTCCTTGAAGACCCGACAACAGTTCTTGAAGATATCACAAGGTTGCAGGTAAGTTCCTCTAGAAATCCATTCCGAGAAATTGCTTGGTTGTTTACAAGAATAACGAGACATGCATCCACAACAACCATTTCCCATATAATTATTTATATTTTGTATTTCACAGTCAAGGAACAATGCATTTTCGATTGGGGGAAGCTAATTTCCATTGAGCTCTGTTCCCTGTTGTCACGATTCAAATAATCGAATAAATTTTATATGTCATCCTACTTGATTTTCGAAATTATGCATTGCTACCCATTTCCAAAACTTTCTCTTTCCAATAAAATAAACAATGGATTCAACCCAGTAACATTTTGGTACGAGGCCCTATGGAGGCACAAGGCCTCCCATTGTTTTTATGAAGTTTTTAATGGCTTTGTCTCAGTTTTCAAAGATTTATTGTTAGGCAAGGATGCTCCTCGGATGTCTGGCCAGACAACCAAGTTTTTGAATAGGAAGGGCACACTTGAGAAAAAGGAAAATCACAGTGTCCTCATGGTCTTTGGATCTAAGGAAAATCCTGCTTTCCTTCCATGCCACATCATGGACAAAATGTTTGTTGCTGAAATAGAAAGGCAATACAACCACTGGTTGCATTTTTCCATGACAAGAAAAAAAAACCAGTTCATTCCTCTGCCCTGGAAAGTCAGAGACTTTGTGTGCAGAAACATCAACAAGATTGACGAGTTTTCCGCCCATTTCAAGAAATTGAACCTAACGTATGTTGAAAGGCTAAAAGGGTTCGACCCTAATGGGATTTTTCGAGAGCATTGACTGGCGGTTGACTTTAACAACTCTTTTATCCATAGACACCTGACCCAAGACAAGGATAGTGTTGACAACAATCCTTATTCTGCCGATTCCGACGTAGAGACATTGCAAAGCGTGACTGAATTGTACAAAGAACATGAAAAGATATCCGGTGAAAAGAGTACCTAGTCCCCAGCCAACACTCCCAAGAGCACGACATCATGGAGCATCGCTTCGATGATCCACCCTAGTAAGAAAGAAACCCAGAAATCTTCGAACGAAGGAGGAGATAAGAACCCTCCTCACATAAATATTGATAGTTCTCACAAAATTCCATTGATGAAGAAGAGAAAAAACAATGCAGGGCAGGCGAAGGAACCTGAAATTGAAAGTGGATAGCTGCAACTTAAAATTGAAACCGAGCACATGTAGAAAATTGGGTCATCCATGGTGGAAATATCTGAGACTGACTTTTTTGATGAAGATGAATCCTTAGTATTCCAGAGCGCTGTTTTTGACAACCAATCTAAAAGTATGGTCATTGAAAAGAGAGATGTAACAAACAGGAAAGGCAAATCTTGCACATAGATTAATTTTAGGAAAATGCAGCTGTCCCAAATCTCCTCATTTTACCAAGTAACCGGTGAAATTATTCATGATTCCATTGGAGGAATTGAGATGAAAAATTCCAATCTGAAAGACCGCCTCAACGAATTTGAGCAGGCTTTCATTGCAACCCCAAAATTTGCCAGTCCTTTGGCAAAAATCGTGCCTGCTACCACTGCAGCCAAGATGAAAGTATCCTCTACCCTCCTTGCATGCTCTAGAGACCTTGTAGAGAATAACATCAACAAAATAATGCAGTTAGTTACTGAAGCCTGGGAAGCATCGCAAAATTTAGTTTCCTTTGGAAAAAAGGCAAATGATTTCCTGCAACATTTGGAGGCAAATTTATAAAATGACCAACATTTATGTGAATAGGTGCTGGCCCATTTTTCCAACTATGCCGTCAACAAATCGGAACTGAAAAGAAGACAAGAGAAACTCCCCTCCCCAAAGAGGAACAAAAAAGTAAAAGCATGCTGGCAAAAGAAATTTAACAACCTGGAGCTCATTGTCAAATCATGTAAACAAGTCATATCAGAAAAGGAAGATTTATTCACAAGCTTGGTCCAAATGGACTGGAAGTACCAACGAGGTTCAAGACCCAAAATTAATTCTCAAATCCTTGTCAATCACCAAAGAAGCCTTCCAGGAACAAGTTGATATTTTAAAGGGGTTGTCTTTTGAAAAGTTTTACGACATACTTGAACATCATCTAGATGAGCACGAGCGCTGGGTACTAGACTATGTGGCACATAATGAAGAAATTGAACAGAGTCTGCATAGTATTTCAATGGATCTAAGGAAATTAGAAAGCGACCTTTACGACATAGAAATCCGGGATGAAATCAACATTCCCCCCATGAAAAGCTACATCGAAGAATGGTTCCAACAGAGAATGGACAACCTCGTCTAGGAGGGGAAACAACCGGTCGACAAGACTCCACTGACCATCGATGACATCAACAAAAACATATCAACTTCATAGTAAGTCTATACTGGCATCTTGTTTTCTTCATCAATCCAGTTTAAGTCTATATTGTCATCTTGTTTTCTTTATCAATCCACTTATGACCTCTTTAAATAGAAAACTGTAACCAAAGACTCATCACTTCCAATTTCCTCTTTTCAGGTCTTCCTCTCTATCGTCGCACACTTCTTCTTTCAACATTCCTAATTCTCGTAATTATTTCTTTTTATGGTCCGCGGGAGCCCCAATCCCAGTCTATATGACAAATGCATTTAAATTTCCAAAAATATGTAACAGACATTATTAATTTTTGATAAATTCCAAAGAAAACGGATTCGGGAATGCCTTTATTGTATACTAAATTTTGAGTGTCCATGAACCTTTCTTGTTTGTTCCAAAGAAAACTAATTCAGATCTGCTACATTTCTTGTGTCCTATTGTATGCTAATTTTTTTTGTCTTGCACGACGTTGTTACTATTCTATTGTATGCTAAATTTTTGGGTGTCCAGGAACCTATACTTTGATAAATTTCGATTTTTCTTGTGTCCAGATGCCTTTGCTTTCAAGCAAACTAATTCGAGAATGCTATTTTTTTTGTGTTTTTCTCCATGAACCTATGTAACTGAGGTTATTACTATTCTATTGTATGATTTTAAATGTTGATGTAATTTCCAGAGATATGTAACATACATTATTTATTTTTGATAAATTTCTATAGTCCGCAAGTCCACTTATCAATTTGTATATCGCGGAGCTGTCGGTGCTATTTGTAGGGAACGAAACAATAGAGGCCCAATTTTGAGCCCGCCAACCCGAGAACTCACGATCCAAAAACTGGATAAGTATGGAGGCCTGCTATATTTTTTGTGTCCTATTGTATGCTAAATGTTGTGTTGCACGACGTTGTTACTATTATATTGTATGCTAACTTTTTGGGTGTCCAGGATCCTATACTTTGATAAATTTCGATTTTTATTCTGTCCAGAATCCTTTGTTTTAAATCAAACTAGTTTGGGAATGCTAATTTTTTTGTGTTTTCCTCCACGAACCTATGTAATAGGAATTATTACTATTCTATTGTATGATTTTAAACCTTGATGTAATTTCCAGAGATATGTAACAAACATTATTTATTTTATGATAAGTTTCTATAGTCTGCAAGTTCGTTTGTCAATTTGTATATTGTGGAACTCTCGGTGCTATTTATAGGGCACGAAACAACAGAGGCCCAATTTTGAGCCCGCCAGCCCGAGAAACCGCGATCCAAAAACTGGCTAAGTATGGAATGAGGGCTCTGTGCATTCTCTATAAAATCTCATCTCCATACTTTATAAAAGTACATATTTCGTATGTATAAAACTAAATATCTACTTTCTAAAATTTGATAAATTTCAATTTCTTTTGTGTCCAGGATCCCTTGTGTTTCTCTCCATGAACGTATGTAAAATGTATGCAAAGAAAACTAATTCGACAATGCTAAATTTTTTGTGTCCAAGAAAAGCCTTTCTTTTAAAACAAACTAATTCGGGAATGCTAGTTTTTTTGTGTTTTTCTCCACGAACCTATGTAACAGACACCATTTCTACATGGGGATATGGAAGAAGAAATACATATGAAGTATCCAAAAGGCTTCATTGTGAAGGGAAAGAAGGAGCTGGTATGCAAGCTGAAAAAATCCCTGTATGGTTTAAACAATCACCAAGGATGTGGTATAAAAAATTTGATACTTATATGCTAGGACTTGGATTCACAAGAAGCAAAGAGGATCACTGTGTGTATTTTAAATTAATTGGTGATCATTTGATTTATTTGGTCTTGTATGTGGATGACATGTTGTTGATAGGAAACAACAAGGAGATTATCCAGGATGTGAAAACTCAATTGTCCTCTAAATTTGACATGAAGGATCTCGGTGATGCAAATTTCATTTTGGGAATGGAAATTAAAAGAGATCGGGAAAAGAGGAAACTTTGGTTAAATCAGAGAAAATATGTTGAGACAATATTGCATAGGTTTAATATGCAGGAATGTAAACCAGTCAAGGTCCATATTCATGTTGGTGTAAAGTTATCTGCGAATCAGTGTCCCAAGACACATGAAGAGGAGGAGGACATGTCTCGTGTTCCATATGCGAGTGCAGTTGGAAATTTGATGTATGCAATGGTCTGTACTAGACCAGACATTGCACATGTAGTGGGAGTTTTAAGCAGGTATATGTCAAAACCAGGGAAGGAGCATTGGACAACAGTAAAAAGAGTTTTCAGGTATTTGCGTGGCACTGCTAGCTATGGATTGTGCTACCAAGGAAGACCAGGATTGGACAAAGTGTTGGACATACATGGCTTTGTGGATGCATACTAGGCTAGAGATCTGGATCGTAGGAGATCTACAAGCGGGTATGTGTTTAACCTGTTTGGAGGAGCAATCAATTGGATGAGCAAAAGACAATTTGTAGTGGCACTTTCAACTACATAAGTTGAATACATGGAAACCACTCATGCAAGCACATAAGAAAAATGGTTACAAATATTGTGTTCAAGTATTGGGTTGGTACAACAAGTTGTAAGGATAGATTGTGACAGTCAGAGTGCAATTTTTCTGGCGAAGAACCTGACTTATCATTAAAGACAAATCATATTGATGTTCAATATCACTTTTTGAGAGACATGGTTGAAGAAAAGAAAGTGTTTTGGATGAAGGTGGACACTTTGAAGAATGTTGCAGATTCATTAACAAAATCTGTGAGCATTGAGAAGTTCTCTTGGTGTAGAGGATCTATGGGCATTGCTGCCATAAATTGTTGACTATGTAACCCTGTAACCCCCTATATGCAAAGAAAACAAGTGGGAGAATGTTGGGTATGTGTTATATTCTTTGCATGAATAGAAATAGTGGTTGCTATGTTGCACCGGGAACGTGGGGGCTTGGGGAAAGCTCCCCCAAGAATTTTTTTTTCTCCTCGAGAAATGTCGCCTCAATTTTCATGTCCATTGTTGGGCATTTTTTCAGCACATGGTTTTTTGCCAATGGTTTTCTATTTCCAGTTAAGGAATTAGGGTTGTTGACTAATCCAGGTCATTGGGTTAGGGTTTTGGATGCCGCTGGCTCCTATATGTATATTGTATTGTAAACAATGTATGGTATGAATGAATATATAATATGTTGGTTTTCCTGGTTTGGGTTTCCAAGGGAAAAAACTCTGTGTAATGTGTGTATTTTTCATTATATCTTTTCTGTTTTTTTACTGAAAATCTGTTCGCAGTAAATAATTGTACAAGGTTAAAATATACAAATAGGCTTAAAATGATTAAGATAATATCTTTCATGTGACTTACAAAATTGTGTTGGAATTTTGTTTTTCATTTTTTATCAATGTTGGAATTTACTTTAAGCTTAAAAGAGTTAGATTCATTGGCGATAAATACATATTTTTAAATCAATATTTAAGGTTCAATTTTCATGAGGACTTATTCGTTCATTTGATATTGATGAGGGTATTGATAAGTAATAGTCGAACATGTGAGCGTTACATTACACTCACCACACACATAGGTAAATCAAAACCCACTATATTATCATCCTCAAGGGTAGACACTGATTGTTACACCCTATAATGCATTAGGAAGAATAATATGGGGTATTCTTAGGGGTCAATGTCAACTACTCCTTATTATTATATTATTTCCTCAAATTAGATAGTGTACATATTCCATGATTATGGCCACATTACATTAATTATCCCCTTGAGAACCTCCCTTGGTACCCCATATTATCCTCCTTAGGTACATTGCACAACCCCCATCATGGTCGCAATTTTAGTTTTGTAGGTCTTGGTCTAGTGGCAAGTTGGGGTCAAGGAAAAATTTAGGGGCTAAATTTCGTCCATGGGCTAATTTTCCATGATTTTTCCCATAACAAAATTCGCCAATTTCCATTTTTTCAAAAAATCATTCGCCCAAATTCTATAGGATAAAATTATTTTACGTTAAAAATTGCCAAAATTTTATACAAACCATATAAAATCCTTGGAAATTTGAATATTTTTACAAAAATGTCGCCAAAGTTTTTATAGTTTTCATATTAAGGACTAGTAAGATTCGCCAAGGTTTCTACATTTTAAAATAAATTTCCATCCTTAAAATTATCCCTGGTTGGGGTGATTTTCTGGGCCACCAAGAAGTCCACCCCACTTCCTTGGCCACTCATGATGAGGGGGCGCTCCTTAATTAGTATTGTAGTTAGTGTTGCAATTAGTTTTATCTTTTTCTATTGTAGGGAGTAGTTCGCTCCGCTACAAGCATTTAGTATGATTTTATCAATTATTGTTGTAAGCATTTAGTTAGTTGCTGCAAATTCTATTTAATCAGCTAATAACGAGAAGGAAAAATCCTCCTTTCTTATAGAAGGCACTCCTCTCTCACTCAATAAACATGATGGTTATTTTCTCTTCTATTTCTTCTTCTCCATTTTCATGTATATTTTATTTTCTCTGCTCCACGCTATCTAATTTATCTTCTTCATTGCGCATTTAGTTTTTTGTCTGTTTTTCAAATTTGAATTGCAGATCAATTGGTATCAGAGCCTGGATCCAAGTCATCTTTTGCTCAGCCACGAAATTCATAAGAAAGTCCATCCAACAATTTTTTTTTCTTAGATCCAGACATCCTGCTCAGGACTTCCAGTGTGCCCTCCTTAGGGCTTCCAACACATTCATTTTCACCATTCTCGACATGCCCTCTTTAGGGTACCGGGTGCCTTCTCAGAGCCCTTAGGAGTTCAATGATTATCAACGCAACATCGATTGACAAATTGACATTATGGTGCATGAAAATTATGCTGCCGTTAAGAGAGCCTTCTACAGAGGATTCTACATCCACTACCACAACTCCAATTCAATATTTAACGATGGATCTCCAGGAGATACTTCGTCTGCAACAATGCAGAGCTCCAACACCCATGCAACTCGATACATGCTTCCAATTACCAAAGTTTACAACCCAAATGAATGGTGAGAATGTCGAATTTTGGCTTCACAGTCTTTCCACCTACTTCCGTACATGTCTTGAGATGAAAGAAGACATGAAGCTTCAGATTGATAGTTTGCAACTTGAGGGAATTGTGCAAACATGGTGGGACACTCAACTGGAGAATTATTCCTGGGTCATGGACATAGGTGATCTGGTCGAGACACAAACAACACACATTACGATGTGGGTGGGATTTTGCAAGGCACTCAAAGGCCACTTCTATCCCCTGAGATATCAACATAACTATTACACACCAAAATTGCACACTTAAGTACCTCACCCTGAGTGTAGAAAGTGTCATGAAAGTGTCACATACACTAACACCATGAAATAACATTTGTCACAATCCCTAGTCAATGTGGAGGAGAAATATATTATATGAAGGTCAAAATACTATGTGCACATGAATTAATTATTAATATTCATAAAAAAGAAATTAATTTAGTGTGTGAATCCACCTCACATTTAGTTTCCTATTTTAAGGAGAGGTTGAGAAGCTCATGGATGGTTGAGATATTTTTTCAAACCAAAATCCTAATTTTGTGGATCTTGAGAGATATTTCCTCCTTAAGATCCTTGAGAGATATTTTCTCCCTAAAAATATTGAAGAACCCTTTTTAGTGGATCTTATGAGTGATCTTCTCCATGGTGGTTAAGCCTCCAAATCCTATATAATGAGGTATTTCCATGGAGAAGAGGAAAAATCTTTTGGATATCAAAGTTATGATATTGGGAGCATCATGCAAGGGATGAACGAGGAGGACTTGGGGAAGTTGTTGCAACACTATCCATGATTGTAAGTATCTCTTCAAAGTTCTCATCAATATTACTTGGACTATTCCCTTAAAGATTTTGTATTGTTGCATATGGTTGTTGATATTGATAGATGAATTTGATTAGTCTAATATTGTAGAGTAGAGTAGGAGTTCTTTGTCTTTTTGTTTTCCATTGCATTGGAGGTATCAAGTGGTGCTGAAGAGTTTGGAGATCAAGATCAGATTGGAGGTAGCGAGGATGAACCATAGAATAAGGTGCATCACACTTTATTCTTTTTATTTCTCTTTCTAATTAAGTAATTGAATTCAAAGGGATATTAGCATCCATTCGTATGTTTCTATCTTGGTATTAGGCGTCTAAAATCCAAGGGGATATTCACCTGTCTGCAGGGGAATTATTCCATAATAGAAATTGGCAACTCCATTGGGGAAGGACATTGAATTGTCTTTCCTTGGATATTCTATGCCTTTTTACCACCTTTAGATCATTTTTATTGTTTGTTTCTGATCTATCTCCCTTTCTCCCTTCTTCATTAAAAATTTCACAAAGTTCTGGGTAAAATTTTCTGAGTTTTAAACCTCTGTTCTGAGTTTCTGGGAAGGGTAGCACTCCCATGTAGACTATATCATAGCACTGATATATAATCAGTGCTCCTCTACAGTGTATATCAGAGTGCTACAATGCTATGTGCCCTTGGAAACATGAGCGTTGGTCTCCTTTTCTGGTGATTTCTGCCCTTTTATGCTCACTTTTTCTCAGTCTAATCTTGCAGAGATTTTTGCTCAGAGAACTTTGAGCATCCTTGAATTTGTTTTGCTAAGAGTTAGCCATATAGCATTCATTTTTTTCTATCCCTTGAGTTTGCAAATTTTCTCTTAGTTGTGGTCCCCTGGGGTTAACACGATCCCTTGGTTCTTTTGCCTTTTGAGTTTATCTGATCTTCATCTCGTAAAACTTTCAGATTGCTTGAATGCTTAGGACTGTTCATCAACTAAGGTTTGAAAAGGTTGATTGGTTTTGAGCCTTCTTGTCTTCATTTGAAACATCTCACTGTTCAGATGATTATGACTCTTATGAAAGCCTAGCTTTATTTATGTTTCTTACTTCTCATCATTTGAAGATTTTCATGAGTGTTTGTTTTGTTTCTCTTTTGCATCATTGAGTTCTTGATTGAACCTTGTTTTCTTTCATATCTCATTCACTTGGAGTGCGCTTTGTTTGATTTCTTTTTGCTTCATAGTTCTTTGCATCATACTTAGATCTCTTTTCATCTGAAAGTTAAAGAAGTGAAAAGTTTGCATATCTCCTTGCATAGTTAATCAAACAAATAAATTATGCATTCATTCGGAAGTTTTCATTGGTTTATATTTGGAAAAGGAGTTAGTTTTGTATGTGCATTTTGGTTTTCAGAAACATTTTCTTGGTAGTTTTGCATCACATTGATCCCAGAAATTGAAAGTTGCATTGTTTTGAGTGCTTGCTTGTGATTAAGAAGAATATAACTTTTCTCCTTCCCATACATAGAATTCATCGAAATAAAGAACTGCATAGCATTCTTTTGGAGTCGAGTCTCTTACACATCATTGGTTTCATATCCGTGAACCCTTTGAGTTAAAATCCATTAAAATCAACCACACGCTATTAAAATCAACTCGAATATTTTTGTTTTTAGCACACCAAAAATAGCTTAGGATTAGGGTCTTTGGACTAGTTGAAGTGAGTAAATTATCCAAGATTACTAAAGAGACTGTAGAACACTAAAGATCATTTACATCCAACTTCCATATAAGCATAGCCTGTGCCCCCTCTCACACAAGGGATAAACACGAGGTCATGTGCGAGAGAGCAAGGAAGATTACCCCTCCAAATCTTAACCAATCGTAGAGGAAATATCATTTATTGGGGGTTATTCTTGAGAAACCACTGGTTTCATTTGGTCTAGGTGCTTTGTGAACTCCGAATCCGTTCGAGGTCCTCTGGAGTCCCACTGATCCACTTGTCTTCAGTTCTCTTGAAGTACTTCATACTTTGATATCCTTCCCATATGTTTGGTCCCGACTTTCGACTGTACCCCCTCAGAGGATGGCTACGAGTTGGTAACATTAGTGGCCTTTCCTAGGTATCTATAGAGGTGACTGTGGGGGGATTCCGATAGTACCTGGGGCAGACGTCATCATACTCTCAATACCCTTGGAGGGTGATCCCACATAAGCGAGAGTTTCTTGCACCAAGAAGGGATGTTATGTGGAGGTCGGGGTAACTGCTTCTCACTTCTTCGTTGGCGGCTTGATATCCTTCCCTTGGAAGATCTTTAAATCTGATGTTGCTTGGTTGATTTATTTTATTCTTCATAGGAGTGTGTTTCTTTGTTTTAGATAGTCGACCTTAGTATTGGATTTTTCACAGTATACAAGGTATGGAACCTGACACTCAGGAACCACAACATAATATTTCTTACGAAGCAATGATCACTTATCACACTTCTGAAACTAGGAGCATTGCTTCTGAAAGTGGCCATCTCGTTGAAGAACCGGTCCCAACCTTCATAGAAAGATTGGAATCTTTTTTGAATCTTCCATTTACTAATCCACTTGGCCAAACACTCTTTGATCCACTGTCCACAAGATACAATGATTCCTTTTCTTCTTACTATTTACCACCCGGTTCAATCACTACACCATCTTTTGGCATGAACCCCCCGATTTTTGGTTTTCCTGAAGGACTCAAGAATTCATATTTTTCCACAAATCCCGTAGTTGATATTGTTGGTGCTTATTCTTTAACGAAAACATTAGTGACCCAAGTAACCATGAATCCACCACTTTCACATGTGTCAGGTAATATTCTTGCTTCATTTTTTCCACACATGCACAAGCCAAGTGCTTTACTTGGTCATCCCATAGGTCTAATGGCCAAAAGTCAAGTCATTCACATAGCCACAGTTACACAAGATACTCAACCTCCATCTCACACATCACAAATTAGTACTCCCTACATTGGAGGTCAATCTTCAATGGGAGGCCAACCTTCAACCGGGGGGCAACCTTCAGTTGTAGGGAAATTTTTGTTGGGGGAAACCTACATGGTTGCAACATCAACCAACATGGGGGAAACCTACATGGTTTAAACATCAACCAACATGGGGGAAAACCACTCCTGTAAGTCCTTCTATCCCTACTACCACTGGTATGTATCCTGGACATCCATATCCAGAAGTTGCGAACCCTTTGTGGACTCAACCCAATCTAGTGGGCATTCCTATGCAAGGAACTATGCCCTATCAATACATAAACCCCACAATTCAAACACAACAGTCCCTTCCACCACCACACATAGGGGGACCAACATGTCAACTATAGTATATAGGATTTCCATCTGTTCAATCACAGTACATGGGTGGACAAACATGACAACCACCTTACATAGGTCGACAACCCAAACAACCATCGTATATGGGAGGATCATCTAGTTTTGTCACCTCTCCACAACTTGGATACGGTCCTACTGGTGTTCCCATGCAATATGGTTATCACCAATATCAACAAACTAACCAACAAATACCGTTCTTGGCTACATTAGATCTTCCAGATCTGTCACATTTAACAAACGACCCCATCCTTCATGCCCCGTTTTGGCCCACCATTTTTTCCAATTACCATCTGACATTCCAGAATTTGAAGAAAAACCTGAGGAATATCCTAACAATCATGTTATGAATTTCCAATTATGGTTTTCTTCCAACTCTTTTATGGACGATTCCATTCATCTTAGATTTTTCCAGAGAACACTTACAGGTGCAGCAACAAAATGGTACATCGAACTGTCGCGTAACTCTTTTGTCCACTTTAACTCTCTTGACAGGGATTTCCTGACAAATTTTAAGTTTCCTATACATTACGAGACCAATACAAAACTTTTGACCTCTCTCTGACAATCCTCTTCTACCCACATCTCTGATCATATTCATGTGTGGAGATGACGAAGCCAATTGATTAAAGGTCCAATTTCAGACCAACTATTCACGAATTGGTTTACAAAGTTGCTCTTGCCTCCCATAACCCACGATGTTGCTATGGGAAACATAGTTACTGAGGAGTAGGCTATCAGTCATGCAAAATATTTGGACTTGGTTTATTCCTAGTCTGGCACACTTTACGATCTGATCCCTAATTCTCCTCGTCCATCAAATGATCCATCCAGACCTGCTCCAGAATCTAGTTTCGTTCCAAACACCACAACCACTTCCACTCCTGTTGAAATATACGAGGTGAATACTATCCAATCCACTTCATCTCAGCAACTAGGAGGTAAAAAGAAACACAAGGGAAAATCCTAGAAATCTTCTAACGAGCAGGATAACCCTAAGTCTACTGATACTCAACCAACAAGGAAACCTAAATATCCTTGTATGATTTTTGGAGAAGACCACTACACGAAAGACTTCCCTCATCGTGCGACTGTCACGATATATCTAAAGGGTACCTCCCAACCGGTTCAACAACAAATTTTGGTTGCAAAAAACCCTGTCCCTTCGCAAGGAGATGACCCAGGTCATTCCCACCATGGGGATGCTTCCACAAACGCCTCTGAGGTGTACATGTTTAAGACGATTAATGTCACAACTTGTGTAAATACCTATGACACTCCTCCAGGTGATCAGACTAAAGAGAATACCATAGACCAACCTTATAACTCTACTCCTACTCCATCTTCCAATCCTCTACAGATTGAGAAGCCGATTTATGACACAGTGTTGTGCCCACCCAAGAGCATAATTTGAAAAGCGAAATTTAATCCAAATTCCTGCGCTTCCCAAAACTAAAACATCGTTGAATATTTGGCACTAGTGCCTTACGCTATGTCAACCATCGAAGTTATACAAAACTGTCCAAGTCAACGTAGAACCCTATTGTCATCCACTGGAGCCATGGATCCTGAGGAGTCGAACCTGATTACGTTTAATCTGGATTATTTTAAGGAGAGAGTCTCCCATCCCTTAGCATTCCAAATTAAATTTTTGGTTAGTGGACACACCATCCATCGTACTGTTTTGGATGAGGGAGCCTCCACTTGTGTCATGTCTTTTCCTTGTTGGAGAGCCCTTGGTTCTCCTGCACTTACCCTGTCCCCTACCACCTTGAAAGCGTTTGATGGGCATGGTTTCAAACATCACAAACTCTTGAAATATTTCCCCATGACTTTGAAGGGTAAAACTATTTCAGTTGATATTAAAGTCATCGATGCACCCCGGGTTTATAATTTTTTATTTGTTCGTAGTTGGTTCTATGAAATGGCTATTGTGGCATCTTCGGTGTTTCGTATCTTACGATTTCCCCATCAAGGAAAGATTATCATTGTTGACCAACTCGAGTATACAACTCCATATCTCAACAATGTCACAACAAATCATGTCCCTTTTACAGGACAAAATAATTTTGAGAGTGTAGGTGTAGGTCTTCTCAAGGATTCCTTGCTCATGGGGGTTTTTCCTTTTTTTTCTACTCCCACTACGTAGGTTTCCACCTTAAATACAATTTCGACTCAGGTACGAAAATCCTTAGATTCATCTCATTCTTTGGTAGTTCTTGGTCTCGACGAGCACATTTCATTGTCTTGGTCAATATCGTTAAAATATGAAACATACCCCCCTCCTTTACGATCAATTCTCACTCTGGATCAAGTACTTGAACCTTCTTTTCTCCGCCTAGTGAAAATGTTTCCATTAGTAACTATAAACCTAAATGAGGAAAGAATAAGAGTCGCCAGAGGAAACGATGCTTGGGGGGCAGATCTCCATCCTCTGGACATCACGCTGGAGCAAACCCGCCAACTTCTGCCAAATAAGCTGGGGGAAAACCACCTTTAGAGAGACACACTGCTTAGAGTGATCCTCATTCGAAGGTCATTCCCATTGTAACATAGTGGTATTTTTATAGAATGAGCTTAGTCTTTGTTCTTTCTCGTGCTCGTAAATACATGAGAATAAGTTACCGAGCTTAGTCTTTGTTCTTTCTCGTGCTTGTAAATACATGAGTGCTCGTAAATATAGGAGAATGTAACCGAGTATACCTTTATCACTTTTTTGGACTCGTAAAGGTTATATGAAAAAGGAATTCCCTAGAGTCTTCTTTAATCTCTTTTCAGAATCTCTAAACATGTAAATATTACCGAGTGATCTTGCTTCCTTTCACACTCGTTAAAAGGTTTGAAAGGGCGTCTTTTGGGTGATAGTTTATCTCTTTTTCGGCCTCGTGAGACTAACTACACAAAATGAACACTCTAATCAAGCATGGTTAGAAGAGTTCTCCGTCATATCTTTTTATACTTTTTCAGAGACTAAAATCACGAAAAAGGACAACCCTGGAGTCACCTTTAAGTTCTTTTCAAACTCTCTAAACATGAAAAACCACTGAGTTTTCCTTCTCTGTATTCTCTAAACTACACATTGAAGGACCCATATGGGAACAAACCCTTACTTCTTCCAGTTTGTTAAATAAAGGAAGATGAACTTACCGAAGGTGAGTTATATTGAGCATGTGTTACCCTCCTCGAGCTCCTTAAATGAAAAATAGGTACATCTATCTAGGTGGGGGAAAAATTGAAGGAAGTGGGTCAAGTTTTTGAGAATTCTTTATGGCAACTTTTGTCTCCCTTGAACATGACACATGTTTGCGTCTTTTCTTATAGTTGGGTAATTTGCTTTGTTGATTAAGGTTGGTTGTCATTGATGTCAACCCTTGAAGAAATCCATGCAACACAAATGTTTGGGTAATGGACCCAATATTGTTTGATGTAAAGATGACTCATTATTGTCTTGTCATGGTTTATAAGAAGTAAAGATGGATGAACTCCAAAGTGGTCCCCTTATGGTGAAAGCCCTCATGGGAAGACACTTTGCTGAGTAAGAGAACCCATGCTTAATTGTGGAATAATGAGATGAAGGACAACAAATTTTTCAGGTAAAATATCCTATATGGATAGTTCTTTTCATTCCATTTCCAGTGGTATGTGGAACGTCACATAACTCCTCACGGTTAGAGAGCTATGGCCATGAGAAGTTGGAGACCCCAGGTTTGGGTAATGGACCCAAGTTTGTTTGATGGATAACTATATGAGTTATGATATATTTTTAGATAATACTATTCTATATGGATAGTACATGTCATTCCATTTCTGGTGGTATGTGGAACATCACATAACTCCTCATGGTTTGAGATTTATGGCCTTACGAAGTTGGAGGACCCTC
>JZKD02S1590581.1:1459696-1471833 GCA_000966675.3 Picea glauca | reverse complement strand
ATCCCAGTTCAAACTATATTTCCAGAACTTGATGAGGAAGGAAAAATCATATTGGAGCCTGAAGCCATCACTGGCACAAGAATTTGCCAGCTGAGGAATAGATCCATTTTAGAGTATCTCATTAAATGGAGGAAACTACCAGCTGAAGATTCCACTTGGGAAGATGAGTATTTTATAAATAAGCATCTAGAGTTACTCAAGCATTGCAGACAACACTTGTCTCAAGGGGAGGAGCATGTTAATCCCTAATATTGGCTCATTACCCCTTAATTGGGGCACATTATATTAGTAATGTTATTTTATTTATGTTGGCTTTAGGTCATTAGTTGTAATTATATCTCCTAGTCTCCTATATATACCAAGGAGACATTTTCATTTTGAATCATCTTGTACTGGAACATTTAGGTGGGGTAAAAGGAGGTTTCCCCCTCGAAGAGGCTTATTATTTGAAATTATCTCTTTTTCAAGGCGTTGAGTAATTTTTCTAAGGTTTTTCTATTCTATATTGATATTTGGTTCTTAACAAAGATTAATAGGTGCAACCTTTATTGATTCACTTACTTCAACAATTGCTTTGAATGGATCTGTGGGCTACATTGCCCCGGGTATGCATTTTTAAAACATTACTTTTATCAGGAATTTCTTATTAACAATTTTGTATGGAAAAGTTGAGTAAAATTTGACAAAGGTTGTTTTTAATGTAGACTATGGATTGGGTGAGACAATTTCCACCAAAGGAGATGTTTACAGCTACGACATTCTGTTATTAGAAATGCTTACCAGAAAATGATCAACTAGCAACATGTTTGTAGGGGACCTAAAATTGCATAAGTGGGTGAACCTATCATTCCCAAATAGAGTGAAGGATGTAATTGACAATAGTCTTTTTAGTGAGGTGGATGGAAATGAATTTGTAGAAAACGGTGAATACAAATGTATAATTTCTTTTTTGCAGGTTGGTTTGCTTTGTTCACAAGATTCATCTAATGAACCACCAACAATGAGAGATGTAGTGTTGTTGTTGAAGAATCTCAAAAAGGATTTGTTGACAAATGCAAATACTTCTAGGAGATTAGGACAAAGTATATCCAATTTGCTTAGCAATAAAAGTGCAACAAGAAATGATGTATCTACATCAAATGATCAAAGTTATTCTACATTTTAGTTTGTGAAAATTGTAATAACAAACTATTTCAGTTTTGTCATTATTGTTTACAATGGCAAAATCTTTTTACTCCTAGTTGTGTAAGAAAATATGTATGATGTATTTGTGATTATTGTTGACATAAAAATTAAATGTTTTTGCAACATAATATTGAGTGGGTTGCAGTTTCACATTTGGTTGAATTACTATCTATCCATGATATCAATATTCTTCTGTGGAAAGTAAATTGTCAAAAAAATAGTTGCATTTTTTCTTGAGGTATCAATGAAAGGATTATTATTTAAATTTCAACAATAATTTATAAATACAAATTTTAACCTTATAAATTCATTTTTTTAACCACATTGGAGACTAATTGTCGAACTAAAATTGTTGACAAAACTTTTCAATGTAAATTTTTAGTTTTGAAGGAAATACATTGACAAGCCACCAAAATCCAGTGTGCTTTTCAACTATACTATTTTGGTCCAATGCTTATAGTGAAAGGTTTAAACGTTAAAATTGAAAACATGAATTAGGATACAATTTCTAATGATTCTAACCTTGTAGGGTGACATGTTTTTTATGTGTGTACCCACAAGAAATTTGTCCCTTCCAATTTTGTAGCATACTATTTGATGCAAAAGCATGCTTGTGGGAAAATAGTGCATGGTTGCCCATGACAGTCTTATATCTTTCCCAAGGAGTCAGATTGGTAGCATTGTATATATGGTATGAAGTAGATTTTTCTTGAATGCTATAGTTGGGAGGCATTGCTTGTTTATGTTTCCTCAATTAGCATGTTTAAGTCTTTTTGCAACATTGCTACATATCAAACACCAACTATGTCAAACCCCGATTTATTTATTTATTTATTTATTTTTATTTATTTATTTATTTATTATTATTTTTTTTTTATGTATGGAGGAATCAGCAACTAGTTGGGCACATGCTCGCGTTACACGTGGCCGTGTTATCCAACTGCTACCACTATAACCTCTAGGTGTGCCCACAAGGCCCCATACACAACACACATTGTAAGTCGGGGGAAGTTGAACTCGAAACCTCATGGAACTTCATTTTCATGGCACTTGCCAATTGAACTGCCCCCCTGGGGGCATGTCAAACCCCGAGTTATTGGACATTTTCACTATGCTTTGTTTCATCACTGGTGTGAATTTTGAAGGAGCCATGATTCCTCTCCACTATCTAGCATAAACCTTAATTAGGTCCTGTCAGGGCATGTGACAAATACACATATTTACAATACATATAACCTCCTTTGGAAGGCATGTACAAGTAGTACAACTTCTTATGAGGAAAAAATTAGCTTGGAAAGAACATAATCAATCCTTACTTTTAACCATATGCTGTTGCATCAAGATGAAAATACTGTGATTTCATTGATTTCATCCTGGATTGAGCATTGTATCTAGAAAGTGTCTATGTTTCCTCATGTTAAGTGTGCTTGAATGCAAAGGAAAATTGCACCATTTGCTAGAGTGGCTACTCAAAGCCAGGATCCATAACTCGAGGGTTGCTTCAAAGTTGCTTTCTTTCATTCCAACCAGGTTGAGTTTGCTCACATCTTGACCCAAAAATGGTCTGTGCCAGTGGAAGTACCTTTGAGGGCCTGGAATTGCCCAACAGCTGGGCAGAATACAAAGGCAGAGAAATTGTTAAAGATGACACTAAACATTTTGTCGATAGCCCATGAGTAAATGCTAGTGAAAAAAATCATCTACACTTCTCTATGTAATTGCATATTGAGTCATCAAGGTTATATCTATCTAGATCACTGCAAATTTCCCTAATTTAAGACACATGAAATACTCAGATGAATTGTGTCTGTCGTAGTCTAAATTTTCTACGTTCCGACTTTTCTCTGGCAATTTTTTCCAGAGATATTTGCCCGAAATATGATGAAAAATTGTTACATCCACATATTTGTGTGTCAGAATATTTGTTATCTTTTATGATCAGTAACTTAGGTCACTCCATTTTTATATAATCGATTGTTTTATGCAACAGTCCTGGTCTTTGTACCATTATTTGAACCTTAAAATTTGCTTCCCTGATACCTTGCTCAACCAAAGTATTCCCAGGGCACTGGTTGTTTTAGTGTCATCTGCAATTTGCATAAATATCTACCCGATGGAACTGGTGCTTGTAAAACTTCAGGATTTTTTCTTGCTTTCTAGGCTTTTAGTTGAATTCACGCTGGTGCCTCAATGCTTCATAGAAAAATTATTAAAAATCTTGTCTCCTTGTGATCATAGTGATGCAATCATTTATTTTACATCTCTTAGGGTTATTATTGATCTTTTATTTTAATATGATAAAATTGCTTTGTTTGTCTTCCGTCTGTATAGGATTTCATCATCCTTCACAATATTTTTCGTTCAAGCTACCTTTTTGGGGATCAAACAGGGAAGGAATAGGAAAAGAAGAGGCATATATTTTAATTAACATGAAGCCATTAATATTTAAAATGCAATGTCTTATTAGACCCCACCGAAGGTTCATAGGGACTATAGCGATCGATAATTCGTTGATTTTATATTAGTTCCTGCTTTGACTAAAATTTTTGTATTATTTCTATTGTTCGAACTACAGAACTAAAAATATTATTTTTTATATAATAAAAAAACCCATATATGTCATGATCTCATTGGATAATAGATTTGAGGTCTTATTTCCATCTTTGCTATTCCCAATGAATTATATGTTGCCATATCCAAAGTTTTTAACTTCTACGGTATTTTTTAATTTGTACTATTCATACTGAAATGTTTAGATATCCAAAGTTTATAGTGATTGAAAATTCATTGACTTTATATTAGTTTTTCGTTTGACTACAAATTTTTGCATAATTTCTATTGTTCAAACCACAGAAGAAAAAACATTATTTTTTATACAATCAAAAAACCCATATATGTCATGATCTCGTTGGATAATAGATTTGAGGTCTTATTGCCAGCTTCACTATTCCCAATGATTTATATGTTGGCATATCCAAAGTTTTTATCATCTACAGTGTTTTTGAATTTGTACTATTCATATTGAAATGTTTGGATATCTAAAGTTTTGTACTTTATATTGGTTCATGGTTTGACTACAAATTTTTGCATTCTTTTTATTGTTCGAACTACAGAACTAAAAATATTGTTTTTTATATAATAAAAAAACCCATATATGTCATGATCTAATTGGATAATAGATTTGAGGTCTTATTGCCAACTTCACTATTCCCAATGAATTATATGTTGCCATATCCAAAGTTTTTAACATCTACGGTATTTTTGAATTTGTACTATTCATATTGAAATGTTTGGATATCTAAAGTTTTGAACATTGATAGTCATTTTTCATATTACTTTGTCCTTTGAGTAAATTTTTTTATCATCCCCAGTGTTCGAACTATTGGTTTATTATTATTATTATTATTATTATTTATTTTTTTAATTTTATTTATTGTTGTGTGTTTCGAGATTCTTTTTCATTGTTGCGTACGCATTCTTAAAGGTTTGCACAACGCAACGCCCTTCGACGATTCTGACATCCTTAAGTGTTTACCTAACAGGCCTCACAACCTTAAATGTTTATTCTACAACTGTGTTACAATACAATTTACTTCCATTTTTTGATACAGGGTTGTCTGCAGTGAATTTGGGCATTGTTGTTTTTCACCGGCATTACTACTTCACTGGTTGATGCTTTTTCGTTGGTTCGTTCGATGTTGGTTGTTGTTGTTTGATTCAACTTTGCAAAGTTGAGGTCCTGCAATTGTAGTTGGACCTCTTCATGGTTTTTCACTAGTTTGTTGTTCTTCAACTTTGCAAGCAGTTGGACCTGTTGTTGCGGTTTGCAGGTTTTTGAGTTGTGCTTTTGTCATCCTTCATTGACGGGTAATTTTATGTGCCATGGTTTCGTTGCTATTCCTTGTTTGTTGCTTTCTATTTGCAACTTGCAATCAAGGCTTTTCAATACTATGAGTCCCTGCCTCGCAACCCTATTGCACAAAATCTTTCTGTGTGGTTGCTAAACCCATAATCTTTTCCTTGTTATTGAACGTCAATGTTCTATATAGAACGCGCCTTTGTTGCAACCGTGGTGACATATAAAAATAAAACTCCTCATTTTTTCTACCCCTGAAAACCATGCGTTTGGAGTGTTTTTTCCTAATATTCTCCTCATATTATCTGTTCATGGAAACCATACGTTTCATGCATTTTTCTTAGTTTGTTCCCTTCCAAATGTCTTGTTCTGCTTTGAATGTCGATGTTGGACACATAACCCAGATTCGTCGCAGTTACAATGAAATATAAAAAATAAAACCGGATGTTCTCCTCTTATTTTTTGTTCCTGGAAACCATGTGTTTGGTGCATTTTTTCCAGGTTGTTCCCTTCCAATTAGATATGCCAACTTCCACTTTCTGGATATCGTGCCATAGTTGTTTCCAAAATAACAATGCAAAGGGTTTTAGAAAATGAGTTCAAAATTGTCATAGGGGGAAAACATCTGTGAGGGTAAACTCTGTATACATGTTGCCTTTTTCCTGTGCTTTGTGTCTTTCAAAGCATTTTCTACCTCTGAAAATATTAGAGGATGCACATTAGGAATAGGTTAAAAAATGATATACCTTGAATACTCAGTCTTTGTGCTCAACAAATTTATAGTGTAATTTATTTGTGTTGTCTGTTCTATTTGGTTTACTGTTCACTATACATTTTTTTGCTTGTCATGTGCTGTGGCGACTAGGGAGGATTGAATTTTACAAGAATAAGGTTGAAGGATAGCTAGCGGAATTGGTATGCAGTTCCGCACTTGTAATTTTTTATTTGTCTTTTTTTTTTGTTTTTTGTTTTTTAATTTTCTTTTCTCTGTTTGCATATAAAATGAATATAGGTAGGAAACATCTTGAAAATCATAGTTTAAGAGATGAAACAAGTAATAGATGTCGATTCCTATGAAATAGATACAGACTCCATTGTCCATGCCAACATTGACCAGGTATTGCATACCAATGGGATTTTTAGATTGGATGCATTCTCGTATACTGTAGGGGATTGCCTTTCCGATGCATTTCAGGTTCTATTGAATTTCAGTTATTCCTCGACCGACCTATGCAATGGATTGATATATTATTTCTTTGATTGTTTAAAAAATGGCAATGCTGAGGCATTGGAGTCGTATGAATATAAATTGGCATCTGACTTCCTTTGGCTATTGCATGGAATACATGATGTCACTACATATTTTTCAAATATGTGGTTGATTGCATCTACAATTCTGCCTGCACATGAGAGGGGACTTTGGGGAGATACATTTTGTATACGGTGGTTGTCTAAGTGGCTCAATATATCAATTGGAATGTGGTCATTGACAAGAAAAACAAGATATCTATTATTCAACATAACTGGATCTAGCGAACCATATTGCATCTTGTTCCATGATGCCAATATTGTCAGTAGTCATTATGAACCACTACTTTATAGAAAATTATCCATATGCAATATTGGAGGACCTCATATTTACTTGTCCCTCATTTGCAAAGACCTTGAATCACAATGGAAACGAATTATGCATCGTGTACAATGCCATGGTTTGCAGATAGCAACAATTGTTGCATCTAGTTGTGGAGATAGTATGTTCAATGCAATTTTCTATTTGGTAGCAACAGAGTTCGATGTGCAGTCGCTACGACTTTACACTGTTCAATCCTTTTGCAATGCAATTATAGGTGGCAGCCAACAACTGTTTGCATCAAAACCTTTCTCCATATCTCCTAGAAAATATGCCGACAATTGGAAGTTGGCAAGAATACCTTGTAAACATGGCACTGCCATATGAAGAAGGAAATGTAGAGGGTGGAAAATTCTGTTTGCAATGGCTATCTATCATATTTAGAGTAAATATCCAGGTTTGGTCGACCCTTCCAGATGACAGTGTCCATTCCTGGTGTACTGATTCAAACTACGAACGAACAATTGTCATCATCTCGTTGAAAACACATACGCCACATATACATTATCAATCTTTGATGGGAAATACCATTGGTTCAGGGTCCACTACCCATGCCACCCAAACCGCATTGAATGTTCATACTCGTAGCATGTTATTTAATGAGAATGAAACCTGTCCCAGTTGTGATGAGGCCATACAGGGCTTAAACAAAAAACGTAGACTAATTTATCACAACTTGAAAAAGGTCATGAGTGAAACTCGTCCCAGTTTTGATCAGGCTATAGAGGGATTAAACAAAAAACGTAGACTAACTTATCACAAATTGAAAAAGGTCATACGTGATAGGAAAAAATACATTGATGGTATGGGAAATACTATCGGTTCAGGGTCCAGTGTCAATGCCAGCCAAACCACATCAAATCTGCATAAGCGTCATCTACTATTTAATCAGAATGAAACTCATCCCAGTTGCCATGAGGTAATCCCGCCCTTGAAAAAAAAACATAGACTAAGTTATCACAACTTGAAAAAGGTCATACGTGAGAGAAAAAAATACATTACTACGCTTCCTTCTAGACAAAAATTGACATATCACAACCTAAAAAAAATTGTTTGTGCATGACATAAGAGAAACATGTATGATCACATATTCATAGAGATACAATGACAATTGTTGTGGATTTCAAAAGACGCTTGCAATACAAGAATGCATATTAGACAGGTAAAGTTCATGTGCATGTTGTCATGAAAGAATTAAAATAATTATGTTCCAGGGCCCTGTACAAAGCACATAACATTTGTATAAATGAGAACTGGAACAATGTTCTCGGAGAAGGGGATGACACCTCTGCACAGACTCTCAAAACTGCTAGTGAATTTGATACAAGTGATGAAACGAAGACTCAAACACCTGATGAGACATCGGTACATGGATTCACTGATTCACAGTGCATTCGTGACTTGCAAGACAAGATTGTTGAAATTGCACCTGCTGAGGGACAACGTCCACTTGGAATATTCAAGGAAAAATTTGTTGAGGAAATGAACTTCCCAACACTGTTCTATGGAGATCCACATCCCATTGACATTACTGAATGATTCAATTATCATAAAATAGTACGATGGGAGTTGCTACATTCAAGCGACGACTTCTCCTGTCACATAACAAATTTGTTTTTCAAAACAATGCGCATAATAATAGAGCAAGTGTTGTCTTGCATGTGAGTGAGAATAAGAAAAGGCCAGCTACAAGGAAGAAATTTGTTGGCCAAAGATGTCAAGTACAAAGTAAACCTAGAAAAAATCTTGAAATCTCATATTAGATACATAGATTTAAAAAACATTCGCATCTCTCCTGACTATTTGCAACAAAACAAGAATTTTTTTTTGCAATGATCCGACAATTGGGACCACCAACATTTTTCATCACATTTGCAAGTGCAGAGAATCATTGGGATCCATTGGCGGCTGCAGTATCTAACTTGCATAAGAATAGGAAACGTAAAAAACAAATGACTACACTGGAAAATGATAGCATTGACTACCTCATAAGAAAATACCCAGTGACATGTAATCGCTCCTATAGACATAGAATAAATTCTTCGAGACAATTGATATGCCATGATGAAACGTTTTTCGAAAAAATATCGAACTACTTTTTTGTGAGTGAATTCTAGAATAGGGGGAGTGAGCATGACCACGCACTATTGTGGATCAAGGGTGCACCCGTCTATGGAGCTGAAAACAACTCATAGATCGAACATTTTGTGGACAAATACATAACATGTAACACGGATCATTTGGATCCAGAACTTTCCAAAGTTCATAGACATTATTATACAAAAAGTTGTAAAAAACGAAAAAACTCGCATTGCAGATACAACTTCCCCGTGCCGCCAATGAGAACAACAAGAATCATAGAGCCACTTAGTTTAGAGGAAAATGTTGTCGTTGAGAAATCTATATCCTTATTCACATTTCTATAACAACGAGAATTTGATGGGTTAATGAGATTCAATGACTTCTTGACAGAGCTAAATCTGACAGAAGATGAGTACATCCAAGCCATACAATATACGCTTAAAAAACCAACAATTTTCCTTGAACGAAAACTTTCCCATATCTGGAACAACAGTTTCTCCAAGGAAATGTTAGTTATGTGAAATGCAAATACATATGCATAGAATGTCCTCAATGCATATGTTGCAACATCGTACGGTACCTTGTATATGACAAAGGTTGACAAATCTATGACAAGTGCATTCAAAAGAATATGGAAAGAACATGAAATAAGTCATATTGATGCTATACAAATGATACACATGCTTGGTAATACATTACTTAATCTTCAACAAATGTTTGCTCAGTAAGCAGTCCACATTTCACTTTCCCTGCCCCTCACTTGTAGTTCAAGAAAATGTGTCTTCATAAACACATCTCCACTTGAGAAACACACATTTGTTCTTAAACCACCTTCTTTTCCAGAACAAGAAACTGACAATTCAAAGGACGTACTATGTTGCTCTGTTATTGATTATTACCTCCAACGTCCATCTCCTATTAAGCACATCTTCCTAGCAAAATTCGTATCGGATTACAAAAAAAATGGTGCACCCATATCAAAAAGAAAAAAACCGTCTATGATATGGTTTGTCAAATACAACAAACATACTGACTATGAAATTGTAGATAAAAACTAATGTTGTATGTTTCATTCAATGAAAATGAAAACACATTAAAACACAACTTCCCTACATGGGAAGCTGCGTATGTTTCCTCTGAGACTATAGTGCAAACCAATGAATCTAGATTTACTTACAATGTTAATCCAACATGGGGTGATCTAGAAAGTGCAGTTAATGAACTAGAAAACCCTGACAATCTTGATGAGATATTCACAAACCAAAAAACAACCAAAACTCCCTATGAGCCTATGACTTGCAAGCAGATTTGCCTCGTCCTCGATCACACGGCATTGAAAACCGCATCAATCTTGGTTTTCAAGTCACCAAACATCCTTTCCTTATTGAAAATAATGAATACCATAGAATCAGACGTCTGTTGAATCGATAACAACAAACAATTCTAAAGGACATTGCACTTAAAAAACACTTGAGCATGCACACTCTTGTGCAGTTGTTCCTTACAGGCAGAGAAGGAACATGCAAGACATTCACATCAAAATAACTATTCCAAATTCTTATACGAATATATGATTCAAATAATTCCTCTGATCCTATGAAACCAAAGGGCCTAATAGTTGCATACACAGGAAAAGCTGCATATAATGCAGGTGGAACAACAGTCCACTTTGCATTTTTTATGCCTTTTAACAAGTCATAGTTTCTTCCACTCAACAAGGAAATGTTAGATACCTTGTCTAAGCTTTATGACGAACTACAACTTGTCTTCATAGATGAGGCATATTTGATTGGAAGTCACTTCTTGTATTCCATTGACAATCGGTTAAGAAACATAAAACATGTGCACACAGAATACTTTGGAAACATTGACATGATATTTTGTGGGGATCTTTACTAGGCATAGACCATCCAATATTCTTTGATATTTGAACAACCTACGACCAACATGCAAACAATGATGCATGAATTCTCGAAAGACAATACTAAATGCTTTGAATTTCATAGTACAATGCGCTAGACAGATGAAACATTTATTGCAATTCTAAATAGAATGTAGACAAACAACCAAACACATGATGACTTAACATATATAAATTCGAGGTGCATGAGACCTGCACCAACAGACCCAACCTTCCCTTACCTGTTCTACATGAATAGGGATGTTGCAATGCATAACAGGTTCATTCTATCACTCATGCCTAGTGATGATATCATCATCAATTCAATTGACCTCAAAGAAGACAATTGTTATAAAAACATGACTGTGGAGCAATAAAATAAAAGCAAATGCGGAAAAAAAACACAGAAGATACACAATACAAGAGAGACACAGATTTACGTGGTTCACCCAGTGTGGGCTACATCCACCAGAGAAATTGCCAGGTCCTTCCTTTATTATTATCCAGCAAATGAAGGGATACAACCTACAACAAAACCAGTTGTAACTTCCTCTTCTTTCTCTCACAGTCTCCTCTCTCAGAATACAATATTCGCCATCAATCATAGCTGCAATACATTTCCCTCATAAAAGAGGGTTGACTTATAGGGAAAAAAACCCCAACATAATCTCTATCGTTAGATCTGTGACCTTATAATGAACGGTCTAGATTTACAATGAAATTACAATATGTATTTACAAGGCAATTTTTCCTTCGGGGGCTTCGCCCCCGAACCCCTGCTGGGGGCCCACTTACCCCTAGACCCCCCAGCTGGGGGGATATCCTGCCCGGACCCCGTAGATGGGGTACCCCCCCTCTGCACTCCCCCGCGTGGAAGAGTGTACATACTTCTAGGGTGTAAATACTTCATGGGGTATAAACATGGCTGAAAGTAAGGACCTCTCAATCAGGCTCCACAACCAACAATCTCCCACTTGGAGACTGATCTCAACAACTCCACTGCTGTTGTATATGCTAGACTTTGAACCTTCTTGGACCTGGAAAATTTCTCATCTTCATCTTCATTCTTGAAGATCAACTGAAACTGAGCAGGAACTCAGTTTCTCCCTGGTTACTCCCTTTGTTAACATGTCTGCAGGATTCTGGCCAGTGTGTATCTTTTCCAACTTCAAATGTCCATCTTCCAAGACGGATCGTATGAAGTGGTGCCTCAACTGTATATGCTTATTCTTTGAATGGAAGGCTGAGTTCTTTGTAAGGTGAATGGCACTTTGACTGTCACAGTACAACCTGTTGTTCTCCTGCTTCTTTCCCAATTCCTCCATAAACCTCTGTAACCAAATCATCTCTTTACTAGCCTCTATAACAACAACATACTCTGCCTCTATTGTTGAAAGTGCAACAACCTTTTGTAGTTTCGAAATCCAACTTACTGTTGTTCCACCTATAGTAAAAACATACCCTGTGGTGCTCCTCCTTCTATC